>JAESUZ010001568.1:0-259796 GCA_017311185.1 Proteles cristata cristata
TAAAGATTTTATTAAAGTTACTATATATATATATGTATATATATACATATATATATATATCACACACACACACACACACATATTTTCGTATGTACTTGGAATCATTTAACTATTTTTTCTGCCCAAACCATACTGCTTCAATTTCACTAGTCTTAAGGTTTTCATTTTAAAATATCTTCTGGGCACAGCTTCTTGCTACTAGGTTTCTATTTCAAATTCCCACGACAATTCATGTACACTTAACTTTCACCTTTATTATAAAATACTTTTGTTGGATTACATAAACTGCTATTTGTGATTTCATTAGTATTGTATCAATTTTATACTGCTTTGGTCTATATTGATTTCATTAGGTAATGTCTTGGCACCTGTAGGTGGCTCACTCAGTTAAACGTCTGTCTCTTGATTTCAGCTCAGGTCATGATCTTGCAGTTCATGACATCCAGCCCTGTGCTGAGTGTGGAGCCTGCTTGAGATTCTCTCTCTCCCTTTCCCTCTGCCCCTCCCCTGCACTCTCTCTCAAAAGAAAAAAATATGTAATGCCTTCTCATCAAGTTATCTTTTGTCTTCTTAGATTTAAATCTTATGTTTTTTAGCTATTAATTTATTTTTTTAGTGTTGGTTTATTTATTTTTGAGAGTGATGGAGATAGCACAAGTGGGGGAGGGGCAGAGAGAGAGGGATACACAGAACCTGAAGCAGGCTCCAGGCTCTGTGCTGTCAGCACAGAGCTTGACAAGGGGCTCAAATTCACAAACCGTGAGATCATGACCTGAGCCAAAGCTGGGTGCTCAATGGATTGAGCCACCCAGACACCCCTATTTATTTATTTATTTTTGTCTATTTATATACGGCTTCTTTTTCATTTGTGATAGCTTTATTTTTAACTATTTTTTGCTTTTTGATAGATTGTAGTAGCATGCTTATTTTTCTTTTCCCTTGTAATCTATAACTGATTATAAGGAACTATTATATTTTATTTTATTATATTTCTAACTATTATAAAGAAGAGTTGTTTTTATATATCTGTGTAGTGTTTAGCCATATTATTTAATTCTTTGCTAATTAATTATTGTAAGAATGGGAAGGCATTTATTAGGAGATTATTAAAAAACTCAACTACTATTGTCTTAAATCTGTGTTTACTATTCTCCTATCCCATGTCTAAGAAAGAGTAGATACTGATGTTAGATGATTGCTTTACATCATCATCTGAGACTCAGGTGCTTCCTTTCACTCTCTCCACCTTCCTTAGCATATCTGTCTTTATCCCCAAAGTTGTAACAGCATTGTTGCAAGACACCTATTGTAGGAATAGATTGGAATTCCCAGAAACTTGTTAAATTATAGTGATGAGAAGTAGCATTTCTGTCCATTTCTTCTTTCGATGACGATGACTTTACTATTTTAATGTTTAACATGATACTTGACACAGATATATGGAAAAGAGTCTTTTTACCAAATCTGCCTACATCCTTCTCAGTCCTCTTTTATTCTGAGTTTTTATTAAGAACAGCTGATAAGGTCAAACACTGTTCTCCATTCAATGACACAAGTGCATATTTAACTAAGTCACTCCTTTAACTATGTTCATAGGCTTCCTGATGCTGAGACAAGCTACTACTCCTGAAATAAAATCTTCTGGAACATAGTGTGATTTTTTGATACACTCTCAGATTCAATTTACTAATAATTTGATTATAATTTTTGCATCTAATTAAATATGTGAATTGGATTATAGTTTCCTCTTATGCTAGTTTTATGATTATGGCAGTCATAGAATGAGTTCGGGAGTCTGTCAGTGCTCTGGGATAGTCTGAATAACAGGAGTTACACATATTTTTGAGAGTAAGAGAGGACTTAGCTATAAAATCATTTGGGCATTTTTACTTAAAAGTAAGTATTTAGCAAATTTTAATTTTTTTTCTTTGACTATCACTCTCCATATCTCTTCTTGGATTAAGGTTGTCTTTTTATATTCTGTTACCCTATTTTCTAGGTTATAAAATAGATAATAACTTCAAAATATACTGATATTTCATATGTATTTTATTATTTTCAAGCTTTTGTTAGTATGTATCAATTCCAAGGAGTGCTTTTTTTTTTCCCTCTTCTTTTCACCTGCATTGGCTTTTCTCTTTGCTGAACATTCCTTCCACGTTTTTTCCTACTAACTGAACTACTCTAGGCTTTAATGAACCTTATCTCTTCCAACTGTGTATAGCACTAAAGGTTTGGGCTAAACTAATCAGAATTCTCTTTGATATGGTTATCGATCCAGGAACGGGGGCAACTTATATAGATTCTGGGTGAAAGGAAATCTCTTTTGTGAGACTGTAAACACTAAGGATCAGCTAACTTGTGCTAGTGGGTTTTGCCTTTTGTTACCTTATGTCAATAACTTGCCAACAGAGACAAAGCAGAATCAACAAATGAAACAACAAATGGAAACTGTATTGTGGGCATAATTGAAACTCCTAAACACCTGAAGGAACACTATACCTTGGTGTATCCAATCTTAAGACTATAAATTTCTCCATGGTTAAGCCATGGCTAGTTCAATTTTTATCACTTATAACTAAATGGACCTTGAGTGACACACTGTCATCTTCTTGCTGTTTAATTCATTCAACGTAGATAAAAGGGAAGATCTATATTACAATACATTGTTTTCAGAATCAAATTTATTTCTTTATTTTTGCAACATATTTGCTTGGAAAAAACATTACGCATTGGTCTAAGAGAGTATCTACTCATAGTAAATAATATTCAATATTCTTTGTTTTGTTTTGAAAAGGAAACCAAGAAATATTAGAGTTTTGTAATTACCTTCTACTAACTGTATATATCCATGATGGGTAAATTCTTCATTAATCTTAGCACCTATACTTTAATGCCATTATTTATGAGCTGAGTTTTGGTATTGGTTTGTTTTGTCCTAAAATCATTAGGAGAATCATGAGATTAGGAGAATCATGATTGAGATATTTTGAAAGTAGTGCCGATTCCTTAGTTTTGACATGATTGACATATAATGTTATATTAGTTTCAGGTGTACAATATGTTGATTCGATAATTCTATACATTGCTCAATTCCCACAGTAAGTTTAATTCCATCTGTCACCGAATAACATTATTATAGTATTATTGACTATATTCCTTATGAGGTAATTTTCATCTCCATGACTTATTAGTTGTATAACTGGAATTTTGTACCTCTAGCTCCTCTCAATTTATTGAGCCCATCCTCCCACCCACTTCATTTCTGGCAACCAGTAGTGTGTTCTCTGTATTTAAGAGTCTGTTTGTTTTGTTTTGTTTGTTTGTTTGGTTTGGTTGTAGATTCCACATATAAGTGAAACCATATGGCAGTTGTCTTTGTCTGACTGATTTTACTTATCATAATACCCTCTAGGTCCATCTCTGTTGTCACACATGGCAAGATTTCTTCTATTCTTGTGATATATTCTGCTGTGTGTGTATACACATCTTTTATATCCATTCATTTATCGGTAGGCACTTGACTTGGGTTGTCTATCGTAAATAATGTTGTGATAAATGTAGGAGTGCATATAATCTTTTTAAATTGGTCCTCCAGCTTTCTTAGGGTAAATACCCAGCAGTGGATCATATGGCATTTCTGTTCTTAATTATTTGAAGAACACTCCATACTGTTTTCCACAGTATTTGTATCAGTTTACACTCCCACCAACAGTGCATGAGCTTTCTTTTCTTACATCATCTCTCACAATTGTTATTTTATCTTTTTGATATCAGTCATTCTAATTGGCTAGAGATAATATTTCATACTGATTTTGATTCACATTTCCCTGATGATTAGTGACGCTGAATATTTTCTTATGTGTCTGTGGGCCATCTATATTTCTTCTTTGGAAAAATATCAGCTCAGGTCCTCTAATGGGATTGCTTGCTTGTTAGTTAGTTTGTTTTTTGTTGTTGAGTTGTATAAATTCTTTATATATTTTGGATATTAAGGCCTTATCAGACATATCATTTGCAAATATCTTCTCCCATTGAGTGAGTTGCCTTTTTGTTTTGTTGATGATTTCCCTTTCTGTGCACAATGTTTTTATTTTTGATATCCTCCCAAAAGATTATTTTTGCTTTTATTCCCTTTGCCTGAAGAGATATTTCCATAAATATGTTGCTAAGACCCATGTCCAAGAGACTGCTGCTGTGTTTACTTATAGGAGTTTTTTAAAAAATGTTTATTTACTTTATTTTGAGAAAGAGAGAACACTGGAGAGAGAACAGGGAAGGGTCAGAGAGAGAGAGAGAGAGAGAGAGAGAGAGAGAGAGAATCCCAAGCAGGCTCTCTGCTGTCAGTGGTGAGGCTGATGCGGGGCTCGAACCCACAAGTCTTGAGATCATGACCTGAGCCAAGTCAAGAGCCAGACACTTAACCAATTGAGTCATCCAGACAACCCTTGTTTTTAGGAATTTTATAGTTTGAGGTCTCACATTTAGATCTTTAATTCATTTTGTATTTATTTTTGTGTATTGTATAAGAAAGTGGTCCGGTTTCATTCTTTTGCAAGCTGTCCAGTTTTCCCAGCACCATTTATTAAAAAAAGACTATCTTTTCAGCACTGTATAATCTTGCCTCTTTGTCACAAATTAGTTGGCCATTTAAGTGTGGGTTTATTTTTGGGCTGTCTATACTGTTTCATTGGTCTATGTGTCTGTTTTGATTACTATAGCATTGTAACATCTTGAAATCTGGGTTTGTGTTACATATAGCTTTGTTCTTCTTTATCAAGATTGTTTTGTCTCTTCAAGGTCCTTTTATATATAAATAGAACCAAAGCAGTTGGATACTCATATGCAAAGCAAAACAAAACAAAACAAAAACCTTTAAACCTTATTTTCAACAATAGACAAAAATTAACTTGAAATGGATTATAGACCTTAATATAAAAGCTAAAGCTGTAAAACTTTTGGAAGAAGATATAGAAGTAAAACATAATTATTTTGGTTTAGGGTTATATTCTGAGAAGACCAAAAGCATATTATATGTTATGGACTAAATATTTGTGCCCTCACAAAATTTATATGTCAAAGGCCTAACCCCAATATGATGGTATTTGGAGATGGGGCTTTAGGGAGATGATTAGGTTGAGATGAGCTCATGAGGATGAGACTTTCATGAATAGATTAATACTCTCAAGGAAGAAACACTGTAGACCCGGCTCTCTCTTTCCAAGCTCTTGCAGAGAGGACTTTGTGACCACACAGAGAGAAAAAGGCAGCTGTATGTAAGCGAGGATGTAAGCCAGGATGTAAGCCAGGATGAAACTCCCCACCAGAACCTGACTATGCTGGCACCCTGGTCTTGGAATCTTAATCTTTGAAACTATGAGAAAAACATATCTATTGTTTAAGTCATCCACTTTATGGTATGTTGTATTGGCATCCCAAGCCAAGAAGATATTAAAAAAGAAATTACTTGATAAATTGAACTCCATCAAAATTAAAAATGTTTGGTCACCAAAAGGAGCTTATAAAGAAAAAAATCAAACTACAGACTAGAAGGAAATAATTGCAAATATATATGTATAAGGGACCTATATTCAGAATACATAATAAATTTTAAGAATTCAATAATAAAATGAATAGAATATTCCAATTTAAAATGAGTTAAAAATTTTGACTAGACGCTTGATCAAAGAAGATAAGAGATGATAGGTAGATATGAGTAGAAAGTTTGGCGAAACTGCTCACTGTCACTGTTATTAAGGCTCTGCAAATTAAAACCATGAGGAGATACCTATATGCTCACTAGAATGGGGAAGATTAAAAAGTACTGCCTTTAAGAAATTAGAACAGAGAGGGTTCTTATACACTGTTGGTAGAAAAGAAAATATGGCATAACCACTTTTGAAAATATTTGGAGGGGCATTTATGTGGCTCAGTTGGTTGAGCGTCTGATTTTGGCTCAGATCATGATCTCATGGTTTGTGAGTTCAAGCTCCTCGTTGGGCTCTGTGCTGACAGCTTGGAGCCTGGAGCCTGGAGCCTGCTTCAGATTCTGTGATTCCCTCTCCCAATGCCCCTCCCCCTCTCACAATCTGTCTCTCTCTCTCTCTCTCTCTTTGAAAAATAAATAAACATAAACAGAAAAAGAAAATAAGACTTTCTTCTTAAAAATATATTTGAGGAGCTTGTTGAAGTTAAACTTGTACCTACCATACAGTCCTACCATTTCACTCCTAGACATTTTTCCAATACAAATGAAAGCAAATGTCTATACAAAGACTTGTACAAGAAATATACATAGCAAATTTATGTTTAAAATCTCCCCAAAGTAGAAACTATCCAAATGTCCTTTAAAATATCCTTTAAAAAATAAAATAAAATAGCCATTTGCATCTACGTATTACCATCTACGAACCATCTACGAACTAGAGGGTATTATGAGAAGTGAAATTAGCCAGAGAAAGACAAATACCATATGACTTCACTCATATGAGAAATGTAAAATACAAAACAGATGAACATAAGAGAAGGGATGCAAAAATAGTATAAAAACAAAGAGGGGGACAAAACATAGATACTCTTAAATGTAGTGAACAAACAGAAGGTTGCAAGAGGGGTCCTGAGGGGGGAGTGGGCTAAATTGGTAAGGGACATTAAGGAATCTACTCCTGAAATTATTGTTTCACTATATGCTAACTAACTTGCATATAAGTTAAAAAATTAATTAAGTAAATAAGTAAAATAAACAGAATAAAGAAAATAAAATTATCAAGTTACATTTCAAAATGAACAATTACATAAGCTGTATTATATTTTTAATTTTTTAAATGTTTTATTATTTTTTATTTTTTTAATGCTTCATTTATTTCTGAGAGAGAGAGACAATGTGAGCAGAGGAGAGGCAGAGAGAGAGGGAGACACAGAATCTGAAGTAGGCTCCAGGCTCTGAGCTGGCTGTCAGCAAAGAGCCCAATGCGGGGCTCGAACCCACGAACCGTGTGATCATGACCTGAGCCAAAGTCAGACGCTTAACTGGCTGAACTACCCAGGTGCCCCTAAATGTTTCATTTATTTTTGAGAGAGAGAGAGAGAGAGAACGAGAGAGAGACAGCGTGAGCAGGGGAGGGTCAGAGAGAGAGAAGGAGACACAGATTTTGAAGACAGGCTCCAGGCTCTGAGCTGTCCTCACAGAGCCCGAAACGGGGCTCAAACCCATGAACCATGAGATCATGACCTGAGCTGAAGTTGGAAACTCAACCAAGTGAGCTACCAAGGCACCCCATTAGCTGTGTTATTTTTAATGGCATTATTATTTGAGACAGATAAGAAAATACTTATAAGTAAAATGTTCCAACAATATTTTCTGGTTTTATTTAAATTCAGTTAGTTAATATACAGTGTCATATTAGTGTAGAATTTAGTGATTTCTCACAGCAACAAATTTTGACAAGAAGGCAAACATATTTTATTTACAATCATTTTAAGTAGAAAAGAATGACACATTCTCAGAATTTAATTTTTTGAGTGCTGATGTGGTTATACTTTGCAAAAATATTTTTGTAGGTCACATTATTACAAAAAACAGTGTCAGTGATATAACAGAGATTATGATAATAAAAATTTATACCCCAAAAACAAATGAAATGCTTACAATTGTATTCACTCTGCTATTTTTTAAATACTTTTAAGCTTATGCAAAGTGGTACCCTGTGAAAATTCGTCATAATAAACCACTTGTTTCTCAATTCTGGCAGTACATGCCTGATAAAACTTGACTTGTTCCTGTAGGAAACTGAGGTTTATTGAAACTGGAAACAGCCTTCTTTTTCTCCACTTATATGAGCTTCTTTTTCATTTTTATTCCATTTATATCATTTTTTTCATCTCTTAATAAGGATATTTCTCCATAGTTCACCATTTATAGGATCACAAAATTAAGCCTTTCTGTATTTCTGAACAGAGTCAGTTAAAAAGAGTCTTCCCCATATATTTAGATAGTGTAGAAATAATATCTGGTAAAATAATTATATGTGTACATTTTTGTCCATTTAGGCACTACATTTAACCAGAGATCCTGCATTATCTGTTACTCCACAGTGCTGACCACAATTCAAATGAATGGCTCAGTAAATATATCAAATTGTATTCTGCAAAAGAGCTCATTGAGATTAGTGTAAAACCAAAATGAAAGAATTACTATATTATTCACGTTTGATTTGTAAATTTTTAATTCTAAAAATATGTTTTAAAGCAGAAAACTAATAATGAATTATAAATAAAGTTCTTTCAAGTCTTTTCTGAAATTCATAAATGTCCTAAATCTTCCATGTATTTCTTAGATTTCTAGGGCTAGAAAATCAAATTAATGAACTAAAATTATGTAAAGCATAAGCATATCATATTTCATTTTATGAATCATTTCTATTTCTCCCTATCCTGTCTTTTAACTCAAATGAATTCAGTTTAATGAAGTCAAAATCACCTATAGAGTCAAAATCCTATAGAGCACGCTTAGATGATGATTTAATATTCTCATTAAAGAGTATACTGTCAATAATGAAAACAATGTTTAATTATTTTGAAAATAAAACTGAAGTTTCTAGTTTCTTAGGAAATAATTTTTCATATATTGATATAATATTAGTGTGTTACAAAGTTACATTTCCATGTTTGTATAAATAGATTGGAGTTTAAATTTATTCATGTAAATAACTATTTGCCTCTAGGGCATGCTATGTTCATAACTGATTCAATATTTGCTGAAAGGACAGTTTCCGTATCTTTACAACAAAGAGATTGGACGAAATCATCTCTGCATTTCTTTTGAGTTCTCACATTCTCTTATCTGATAAATTAAATATTGATATATTCATTGTACTGTCCAAGAAGATTATACTTGATATCCATTCACTGTAATAAACTAATATAAATTTAGTGGGATGCTTTTAGTATAAATTCAGAATAAATCTCTCCCTCAGAATTTACTCCAAATTTAATACTTTACTGTCAGGTAGTGGTCTGTCAACATTGGACTAGTGAGTCTGCTTGAATTTTCCCATTACTGTGTCTTTTGAGATATCTCTTCTTTTTATATCATTTTTATTTTCTTTGTTGAAATCTTATGACCTACAAAAAGTGGTTTCTCTTTTCTGAAAAAATTGCACATTCACACCTATTTTGTGTGGGATTTTCATGATAACATATCAATCTGCCTCTCAGAATAAAGAGGGCTTTAAGCATGACTCATGAAAACTTTTATATTAGAATAAGATTTATAGTGTTTGTTCTTGCCATTTGTCAACTTAAAGGATTTTTAATTTTTTAAAAAATTTTACATTCAATGCATCAGTTTCCTGCACAAAACTCCTCCTGCTCATAAAATATCAAATTTGACTTTGTTTATCCAGATCTGCTGTGAGAACTAAGTCCTTTGTTTCTACACCCCCAGAATGGGAATGAGTGGCAGGAGAACAGTGAAAGTAATGTCAATTTTGAAATATTCATAGAGTTTCAACTCTGTGCCGGGCATTGTGGAGAAGACATGGTACATATCAAAAAATAAGAGACTTAGTCACTGCTTTCAGTTTAGTGGGACAAAGGCTGACACTTAACAACAACAACAAAAAATTGCCAATGTAATAAGTGCTAAGAATGGAAAACAATGTGCTTTTTGAAGAGAAAGCATTAATGGAGGTTTCAGGGAGAAGGCGGAGGATGTTAACTTGGACTGAGACCTGAGGCTGAATTAGGAGTTATGAAGGATGGAAGCTAGGCAACATGACTGGAATGTGCAGATGAAAAGTTGTTTTTTGAGGAGCAGATAGAATTCCAGGATGTAAGACAGAATGAAAAGAGAGGGATCTGCAGGGTAGTCCTAGAAGATGCTGGAGAGGGGCGCCGGGGTGGCTCAGTCGGTTGAGTGTCTGACTTCAGCTCAGGTCATGATCTCATGGTCCGTGGGTTCAAGCACCGCATCAGGCTCTGTGATGACAGCGAGCTCAGAGCCTGGAGCTTGTTTTGGATTCTGTGTATCCCTCTCTCTTTGACCCTCCCCTGCTCATGCTGTCTGTCTGTCTGTCTTTCTCTCTCTCTCTCAGAAATAAATAAAACAAAACATTAAAAATTAAAAAAAAAAAGATGCTGGAGATACAGGAAGAGCAGGTCATGCCTTGGTACAGGAGCCATTGTATGAATCCCCTTTTCCCCATGGAATCAAGTCATCATTCCATCAGCTTCCAAGTGAATATGTTTCTCAATTTTCTTTGAGGACAAGGACTAGAATTTATTTAAAAACACTGAATCATAGAGTATTCAAAGTGGAAGAGATTTTTGAAGTAATTGATTCAAATACACTCAGTTTTGGGGCGCCTGGGTGGCTTACTCATTTAAGCGTCCAATTTTCGCTTAGGTCACGATCTCGCGGTTTGTGGGTTCGAGCCCCGCGTCGGGCTCTGTGCTGACTGCCAGCTCAGAGCCTGGAGCCTATTTCAGAGTCTGTATCTCCCTCTCTCTCTCTCTCTCTCCTAGAAATAAATAAAAATATAATAAAAAAACAAATATACTCAGTTTTTCTAATATAAGAGAATTGAGGTCCAGAAAGATTGATTTTTCTCATAGTCACTATATAAAGGTAGTACCTGAGACCAAAGTGGAACCATGAGCTACTGCTTCTGGTAAGATCACTTTCCATTGTACTGTATTGCTTCACATTGCATTTCTCCATGGATCCAATAATTTTAAATGTGGAATATTGGTGATAACTTCTTACATCCACCTTAAGTATAAAATATATTGTAAATCAGTGTGAAGAATCAATGCAAGTAGAAGAAACATTGGACACTAAAATGTAATTTCTTATCTGTTATAAGCAGAAGGTAAAATGTGAGAAAATGTGAGGTATTTAGATTTTCAGAACTTGATTTTTAATGGCAGAAGAAAACAGTTTTTCTTCATTTGATTAAATAAAATCCCAGTGTTTTTTGTTTATCTCAACTGAGACATTTTGATAGCTTTGATTCAGAATTTTGGAATAGGGTCAATATGATTATGTGCAAAGAGGTATAGCTTTATATAAATGACTTGTTTCCTAATGTGGTATTGTATCATTTGATGAACACAATGGTAATGCAAGCCACTCCCAAACTCAGTAGCTTAAACAATTATATATTTTTTTTTTTGAAACAATTGTTGTTTTATTTTCTCAAGTTGGGTGAGTGTGGGCTAATCTAGGCTGAGTTGGACTCCCTGTATCATTCATTCTTCTGGGACCATTAACCTAAACCAGATAATGGTCTCTTGTTAAATTCAAAAGTTCATAAAATAAAAATTCAACAATAGAGACATTTTAAAAACTCTAACAGCATCCTGTTTCTTAAAGTCCATTGACCATATCAAGTCACGTTGGCAAACCCAGATTTGAAGCAGGTGAGTAGATTCTGCTTCCTTACCCTCCCCACCTTCAAAAAGAAAAGTAGGATGAGAGAGTGAATATTTTTAAATAATCTAATTTGCCACAAGCATAGCCATCATAATAATGAAAAGCATTGGTTGAACTACTACTGAGATCAATGTTGTAGGTACATAGCCTTTAAGAGGATAGGCTAGTTTGGAGTAAAATCACATACCCTAACTGTTCTAGTGATCTAAACAAGATGATTAGATTTAGCCTAACGAAATAACTTGTAAAAGAAAGAAGGAAAAGAGAAAGTTAGGATTAAAGAGTTCTTTACAAATAAGGAAAAAGAGGACACAACTTGGTGACAATAAAGAAGATATGGTGAGGAAATATATAGAGATATAGAAATATTCATAGTAGTCAAAACTGCAGAATCTTTTTCTTTTTCCTTTTTGGCCAAGAAATACATTTCAATGCGACTGTGTATATCTTTCCTCATTGTAAATATCAAGAATGTTTACAGAATTTAAATATATAACCCCCACAGTATATTCATTTCATATGAAGTTTTAACAATAACGTAAGAGGGTTTGGCACATCTATAAAATTTTTAATGAGGCTTTCTATTGAAAGAAACAATAGAAATATTTTGGTAAAATATACTAAATGAAAGTTGATCATCAGGGCATTTCCCACATTTAACAATAAGGTGGTATCATTCAGGTGATAATTGGCTATATCTGTGACATATCCAGAATAAATGACATATCAAACCATGAAAAGACGTGGAAGAAATTTAAATGCATATTAGTTTTTTAAATTTTTTACATATTTTTTATGTTTATTCATTATTTTTGAGAGAGAGAGAAACATCGTGAGCAGGGGAGGGGCAAAGAAAGAGGAAGACACAGAAGCAGGCTCCAGGCTCTGAGCTAGTTGTCAGCACAGAGCCTGACTCAGGGCTCAAACTCACTGACTGTGAGATTATGACCTGAGCTGAAGTCAGATGCTTAACCGACTGAGCCACCCAGATGCCCCTAAATGCATATTAGTTAAGTGAAAAAGGTCAATTTAAAAAGGCAAGATACTGTATGGTTCCAACTATATGACATTCTGGGAAAGGCAAAACTATGGAGACAGTAAAAAATTGGTGGCTGCCAGGAGTTAGGGCACAGGTTAGGATGAATAAGAATAATAACAGAGAATTTTTAGGGCAGTAAATCTATTCTGTATGGTACAACGATGGTGAATATGGTATTATACCCTGGTTAAGACCCATAGAATGTGCAATGTCAAGAGTGAACCCTAATGTAAATTAAAGACTTTGGAAGATGATGTGTCTGTAATTCTTCAGTTGCAACAAATGTACCATTGTGTTGTAGTGAGGGAGGTGTGTGTGTGTGTGTGTGTGTGTGTGTGTGTTTGTGGTGCTAGTGGTGGTGGTGGCGGCGGCGGCAAAGAGCATAAGGGAACTCTCTGTATTTTCTGCCCAATTTTGCTGTTAATCAAAAACTTCTCCAAGAAGTCAAAATTATTAATTAAAAATTTAAATATTAAACACAGAACCTAACAGTATTCTCAAAGATACCTAAATGGTTTTTAAATGATAATATTTTGTATTAACAGAAGTATTTGAAGCTTCAAGTGGTTACTTCCACTGATCTATTTAATATAGTTTTCTGATTTAGCCTACTACTCAATTTCCATGGCTGCTCTCCAGGCTAGAAGAAAATAAATAAAGGAAGGAAGGCAAGAAGGACAGAAGGAAGGCACCAACATACTGAGAGCATCAGTAAACAACATATTCTAGCCTGTACCCCACACTGTCATTCATCTTGATGGTAGCCTTCACAGCATTTCAGACTACATTAAATTTATTTCAGAGAACAAACTTTGACTCAAACTTACTTGCAAAAACCACCCAAAATAAAAGTATTATCATTTTCTGCTTGCAATATTTCTGGTACCAATAAGGAAATAGAATATTTTATCTCTCTTTTAATTCAAGTGTGAAGCCAAGTATAGTGGTCACCAGCCTGTGGCATTTTCAAAGACGTTCCTCAAATAGAAGAAAATTTATTTTCTTATGTTCTTTGAAAAACAATACACATGGATTAAATGATCTTTTTATAAATATCTTGCTTTATATTTTTTAAGATAATAAAGTCATCTATTTGCTGCCAATTTTTATGGTTCATAAAAACATCATCAGCAACAAATATTTATTAAGTGCCAATCTTTATATGAATTTAAGATATATTTAGTGGATGTCCTGAACAGAATGAAATGACTCATACAATTATACAAATTCAAACAACGCATATACTGTAAAATCGAGTGTAAAATAGAAAATTACACTGGCAGCCAATAACTGTTTACATCAGGCATATTTTTTTTCCTGTTCATGGTTTGTGTGCTGTGAAGTTATGTGGGAAGGGAAATTACATATTGCTTCTACTTACATAAAGAACCTGACAAAGCCTGGGAAGGTTTTCTGAATTTTCACACATATTTAAAAAGATGTTACATGATCATGATATTTGCATGTCTTATATTTTGGGGCATAACATCTTCCAATTTTTATTAGAAAAAATATATAACCTTCGGAAAATCTGATTCTTTGAGCTCAAAAGAAGAAAATGAAAGTGGAAAATTAAAATACCAATAGATGTGCAAAGTCTGTTCACATGCAAAATCCTCTGACCTAAAGCCACAGTTATGTTTAGGGTCCTTTTACCGAACAGGTTGGAAGGTCAATAAAAATGTAGGATGAGATTTGAAATAAATTAAATTACATTTTTATCATCAGTCTTTACACCAGTGAATCAAGTAAAGATCCTTACCCAAGGGCATATTTCTCAAACAGTCATGTAGAATTAGCAGACAAAGTCTTCTGAGGGAAATGTAATGAAACAATATAATATTCATTGCTTTGGGACTGATGCATAATTTTAAAAATTAATTTAAATGTTCCCTAATATTCAAGAATATGTAATAGGGCTTTTGGTCAAGCTCCCACTATCTTAAATCTGCTGCATACAATGTATTTTAAAACAATTTTTTTCATCTTCGGAAAGATCACCTTTAGATATGCAGATAGAAGTTCAAGGTCCAACAAGATGGAACATTGCCAGGTGCCCTATAAAATATGCCTTCTATAATGAGATTTGAACCTAACCTAGACGATGGGATTTAGACAAGATAGCGAAAGTCAATGAAAACAATGAATTATATCTTTCTGAATGGTTTAAGTTCTCATTAGCTAAATCTTAGACAATTTATTTTCTGCTTATAAGCCTATGATTTGTTTTCCAAAGAAAAATAATTTGGCAACAGTAACATTCTATGATTTGTCTTTGGTAATTGAATAGAATGGGAATCATAGAGGAGAAGTGAATTAAGAAACTATTTTAGTCATCTAGCCCAAACCCAACATAGTGGCAGTTGAGAAGACAAGAGAGTCTAAATACCCTTAAGAGAAAATTGGCCATCCCTAGAATCCAAACAGATGTTGTGGGACCAGTGTTGAAGTAAAGAGGACAGCCAAAGATAATGTCCAGGTTTCTGCTAGAGTGATGGGGTGGACAGCTGTGACATTAAGGAAATATTGTGCAGGGAAAGAAGAGCAGATGTGAAAGTAGGGAAGTAAAATAGACTGAGGCTTGTTCTACATATTTTCATTGTAAGATATTAAATAGAAGCCATTAATATGCAACTAGAATTCTACAAAGATATCTGAGCTTTTTGTTCTGGAACCTCATTGTATGCTATGGGGAACTCGAGTGGGACAATTTGAAGAACAAGTCGTTACTTTCAGCTAAAATATGGTGATTGGAAGGACTGTTAGTAAGCTATAGAATAAGCTCCACAATCAGAGATATGTTACACATCTGAAATAGAAATCTTTGTAGATTTGGTAGCTTTTAGGTAACTAGAAAACTCAGAAATGTTCCCAAATGTCCATGAGAAAACTGTAAGACATCAAGTCAAAGGCAGAAATGAAGAGCAGTCATGAGCAGGGAGAGACGTGCTGTCAGGTATCAGCAGTAAATGTCCAATAATGGGTTTGAATGCAAATGCATTTATAGGTAGGAAGTAGGGGGAAGAATCAAGAAGTATCTGTTTTCATACCTGACGGTTTCAATTTTCTTTTAAATAGAAAACAAGGTGTGTTTAGAAAGTTTATGGAAAGCAGAGTAGGAGGTATGGAGGGTACAGAGATGGATGTAAGCGGTGTAACCTCATAACACCTTTGGTCCAAAGGTAGCAAGTAAAACTGTCTTGCTTCCCTGAAATTTCAATCTAAAATTCTCCCTTCGTTGTTGTTGTGTTCTCTCTACTTTGGCAGAAAATGTGATATATCACTATTCTATTCATGGTCCCACCATTACATTAATATTAGCTCTAACATCAAAATATGAATTTCTCACAATCACTTATTTTCCAAAATTCTCCCTCAGTTAGACAAAGATACTACCCTAATGAATTGTTTAGAAGGACATATGTGTACAATATTACAACAGTTCTTCAAGTTCATGACTATTTTTTTATAGCTGTTTTACTCAGAAGACAGCCTAGGTGGACATAATATCCTGTCAGTTCATTGTTTTCCTGTAAGTTTCTTAAAAATACTGTTGCCTACTTTGCATGTTGTTTTGGAAAAGTCTAATACAAATTTAATTCCTGTGCCTTTGTGAATTATTCCAACATTTGGCTTGGAATCCTGAAGGATTTTATTTTACTTTGTTTGTTTAACTGAATGATTCACTAGAATTTATCTCAGTGGTGACTGTACCAGATCAGCTTTCTCTGGCACCCAGTACTTACATTCAAGTCTGGTCCTGAAGCTTCTGTTGTTATTGCTGTTGATTTAATTTCCAGTTAACGTACAATGTAACATTAGTCTCACGGGTACAATGATTCCATACAATAACACTTACATATATACATAAAACTTCCATACAATACCCAGTGCTCAGCACAGCAAGTCTACTTCTTAATCCCCATCACCTCTTTTACCCATCCCCTCAGTACCTCCCCTCTCTGGTAACTATCAGTTTGTTCTCTATAGTTAGGAGTAAAGAGACTATTTCTTGGTCCACCTCTCTCTGTCTCTCTTTCTCTCTCTCACTCTTTCCCTTTGCTCATTTGTTTTGTTTCTTAAATTCAATACATGAGTGAAATTGTATGGTATTTGTCTTTCTCTGACTGACTTATTTAACTTAGCATAATACTCTCTAGCTCCACCCATGTCATTGCAAATGGCAAGATTTCATTCTTCTTTATGGCTGAATAGTAATATTCCATTGTATGTATGTATATAAATACATGAATACATGCATACACACATACATACACACATATATACCATTTATTTATACATTCATTAGTTTTGGGCACTTGGACTGTTTCCATAATTTGATGGTTGTAGATAATGCTGCTATAAACATTGAAACATGAATGCCTTTGAATTAGTATTTTTGTATCCTTTGGGTAAATACCTAGTAGTACAACTGCTGGATAGTAGGATAGTTCTATGTTTAACTTTTTGAGAAAATGTCATAGTGTTTTCTAGAGTGGCTGTAGCAGTTTGCATTCCCACCAGCAGTACAGAGGGTTCCCCTTTCTCCACATACTTGCCAACACCTGTTGTTTCTTGGGTTATTGATTTTCTTTCAAGGATCACAAAGTCTATTGATAGATAAAAGTATATAAAATCAGGGCATGAACATGACTTGATCAATTAAGTAGACTTAATTTCAGTACTATAATAAGAAGGACCAATTCAAATTCTCACCTTTTGTTTCACACCCACAAAACCACTTCAAGGACATTAACGTTTTGTGCAAGTAAACCCCATGTTTCTTTTAAAAAGGCTTATGCACTTGCCTGGGCTCAAAGGTATTAAAATCTAGCACATAAAGCCCATTACTAGAGGTAGAAATAGAGGCAATATACTATTATAGCAACGACCATCAATTATAGTTAAGAATTTTTCTGTAACAACCAAATGGATAATCAAATATTGCAACAACTCAAGTATTACTGAGCAAAGTGCATTTCTACAGTATTCAGTGTTGTTATTCAGTTTTCTAACTTAAAACAGCCTATGATAACTGGCAGCAAAGAAGGTCCTTGCAATAGACTGCCTCTGCTTGATAACTAATTATTGCATACTGCTAATATACTATCTAAACATTAAAGATACTCCTAAAATATTGATGGTAGGCTATGATTAAGACATTACACTACAAAAATCCTTATGCAGAAGGAAATCCTAACTGGCGTGCTTCTGCTTTAAATATTGTAAAATCATTACAGTAGAATGAATTTTTGTAGTGGTTAGGTCAAATGCAGTTACATCATAGCAACAGTATGTTTTTCACAATTTAAGGCTTTGGCTGGTTCTTTAGTCAGCTTCTTCCTCGGATTCCTCTTCTTTAGCAGTTTCTAGCCAGGTTAGCCACTGACTCACCTGGAACAAAGTCTTGCCTTTCCCAGGAAACTCTTGGGTCATATCTTCTTTCCAAGCCCAAAATGCTTCTTCAATAATTTCCATGTCATAAAGTGAACAAAGAAGCAGAGTAACATGCCTTTAGGGAAGTTGCTGTTGTAGCAGTGCACCTGCAGAGCACACAGGGCACTGACTTACAGATCGACGTGGTCATGAAGGAATTTCTGCATTACTGGCTTCAAGGAAAGAAGCAATTGTTTTTCCTGCTCTATCTGTTCTTTGGAAGGAGCAGAAGAAGAATCTGTCTCATCACTGGGTGGGTTTACTTCACTAGAAATATACTGTAAGAAGCTAGTCATTAAGATGTTCATAAATCATTTATCTACATGAAGTTTGAGGGAGATGTTATCTTTAGTCCACTGATATAAGGTTTGAGGGGAAGGGTTATTGATTTTTAACCATTCTGATAGGTGTGAGGTGATGTTTCATGATAGTTGTGATTTGAAATTCCCTGATGATGAGTTATGTTGACCATCTTTTCATATGTCTGTTGGTCCTCTTTATTTCTTCTTTGTAAAAATGTCTATTCATGCTTTCTGCCCACTTTGAATTGGATTATTCATTCTTTGGGTGTTGAGTTTTATAAAAGTTCTGTCTATAGTTTGGATACTAACCCTTTATCCAATATGTCATTAGAAAATATCTTCTCCCATTCCATAAGTTGCCTTTCAATTTTGTTGAATGTTTTCTTCATGTGCTGAAGCTTTTTATTTTGATGAAGTCCCAGTTTATTTTTGCTTTTCTTTCCCTTGCCTCAGGAGACATATCTAGAAACAAATTGCCTTAGCCAATGTCAAAGAAGTTACTGCCTGTGTTCTCCTATAGGATTTTTATGGCTTCCTGTTTCACATTAAGGTCTTTAATCCATTTTGAATTAATTTTTGTGTATGGTATAGGAAAGTTGCCCAGTTTCATTCATTTGTGTATTGCTGTCCAGTTTCCCAACACCACTGTTAAGGAGACTTTTTCCCATTGGATATTCTTTTCTGCTTTGTCAAAGATTAATTGACCATACAACTGTAGGTTCATTTCTGGGTTTTCTATTCTGTTTTATTGACCTACATGTCTATTTTTGTGCCAATACCATATTGTTTTGACCATTATCATTTATAATATCATTTGAAGTCTGGAATTGTAATGTCTCCAGCTTTGCTTTCCTTTTTCAAGATTGCTTTGGCTCTCAGGGTCTTTTGTGGTTCCATACAAATTTTAGAATTGTTTGTTCTAGTTCTGTGAAAAATGCTATTGGTGTTTTGCTAGGAATTGCACTAAATGTGTAGATTGCTTTGGATAGTATTGTCCTTTTAACAACAGTTGTTTTTCCAATCCATGAGCATGGAATATCTTTCCTTTTTTTTTTTTTTCTTGCCATCTTTAATTTCCTTCATGAGATGTTTTATAGGTACAGGTCTTTGACCTCTTTGGTTGGGTTTATCCTTAGATTTCTTATTATTCTTATAATTTTTGGTGCAGTTGTAAATGGGATTGACTCCTTATTTTCTCTTTCTGCTGCTTCATTATTGGTGTATATAAATGGAACAGATTTCTACAGACCTGTACACTGATTTTTTGTCCTCTGAAGCTTCTCTTATCTTTGGAAATATTCTTAAATTATGCATGTGAATATTAGTTATGTTGTACTGTTTTGATTTTCTTCTTCATGGATACTACATTAGCTTATGTTACTTATCTGTCTTCTATTTCAGCTTCTTTTTCTCTGATCCTTATTACTTCTTTACCTCATTATTCATTCTCTTGTTCTTGTTTTCTTTTTCCCATTTATTTAATATCTTTGAAAAAAATTATATTTGAATGTTTCTCCCTTTTGGCACTTTATAATTTATCTTCATTTGTATCATAGCTTTATCATTCTCATTCCTGAGTTAACTATTTTGTTTCATTATAACCTGTTGTATGTCCATTTACAGTCCTATTCATATCTCTGATTCAAGAAGACTTTTATATCCCTAGTTACTTGTGAAGTCTGTTTAATTTAGCTTGGGATGTTGTATTACAATTTTATTTAACTCCATGGTATTTCTAGTGAAAAATTTTATCATCAGAAATGTGTTGACTCCCATTTCTGATTATCACAGTAGTTTCATTTAGATATGGTTGGCTTTTCCCTATTCCTATTCATTTTATGGACAGCATTGCTAGCTTAAAAATGCCCTCTTCTTTCCTCTTCAAAGTTTTTGTTTTTTTTTAATGGATTATGTGATTATGTTAAAGAGGGTAAGAGAGGGTTAATATGTCTTGTTTTTCTCTTCTTTCTTTGGGATTCTTCATTTTCTCCCATTTTTAAATTATTTTCCTTCACTGCCTCATTTCCCATAAATATTACCCTTTCAAAATATATGTGTATCTGCTTCATAATGAATGTTCTCTGAGACTGCTAATTCTAGCTCCATATTTTTAACGCTCCTCTGCATTTACTTGTTGTTGTGAACTACAACAATTATCTCAGTACTGTGATCACTTTGGGCACTTACTATTTGACTTTCTTTTATGGGATGATTTTGTCTTTGCTTTGTTTATGTCCTCTACAGGCCTTCTACTAGACTTTTCTCAGTCCACCTCCACATTCCCCTTCTCTGCTCTATATTCACACTTATGCAGGTAGATTCTGTAAGATTTTGTTTTTCTCTATTTATAAACAAACAGGGGGTGTAGTATACTGACGGCATAGAGCATGCATGGTTTTGTTTTCATCCTTCATTATTTATATGGTTTATAGGAGCATTATAAGAGAGGTTCAGAATGAGGCAACCACCATTTTTCTCAGACATGATCATATAACATTGACATTTAGAGTGACATAAATTTTATAAGTAATTCATAAATTTATTTATTTTTTAAATCTTTAATGTATTATTTATTTCTGAGAGAGACAGACAGACAGACAGACAGCGTGAGCAGGAGAGGGTCAGAGAGAGAGGGAGACATAGAATCTGAAACAGGCTCTAGGCTCCGAGCTGGCAGTCAGCACAGAGCCGGACGTGGGCCTTGAACCCATGAACTGTGAGATCATGACTTGAGCTGCAGTCGGACGCTTAATGGACTGAGCCACCCAGGTGCCCCAGTAATTCATAAAATTAAATGCCCTACTTCACAGATGACAAAACAGGAAGGACCACAGAGAATACAAGTAAGGTGGTCAGAGCCAAATGAATGTTTCAGGTAGGAAATAACTGAATTCTGGGTTTCCTTAATTTGATCTCTAGTCATTTCTCAATAATTGTATTCCTTCTAAAAATTAATGCAAATCAAAAAATTTGGCTTTTGATATTTATACCTAAAATGATGAATGATCATGATTGTAATTGAGTAATAAAATAATGATGGATATTTTAGAACTGGTTAACTGTATATTTTCAAGACATTTTACAATGAGCGGGCAAGGTAACAGCCATTGAACCTAAAATATAATTTACTTGAAGGAGCTGAGTTTTCCTTTTTCTTTCAATTTTTAGTGTACCTGAAATATGTTGAAAATTGAAAGATAGATTGCACTGTATTTCAATAATATTTGCAATAATTTGAAAACTTACAACTGTGCTTCTATGCTAATTTATTATTAATAAAACTATCTCCTTCACTTCACTATTTATCTTTAACGTAGAACTTTCTTCTGGTAGAAATCTAATTTAATTTTGATTCATTGTAGTGTTCAGTTACACATGAGAATAATAGTTTTAAAATATAATGCATTGGTTTCTAGGTTATCAGTGTTACATATTTTTATTTTAGTCAGAAGATTATCAACTATGGGAGGCTGAGAATGCCAATTATGTATAAATAAAAACAAAATTATATGTATATAAATATATATTTATATGTATGTCTGTGTGTATATATATATGCATATACATATATAAGCACTGTATAACTTTATCTGGTTAAATGATTTTTCCATAATTTCAAGAAAATACCTTTTTATATAATTCTGATTCTGCTCAAAAGAAAAAATGTATTTAATTTTCTCTAAAAATTTAAATGAGAATTTATTAAAAGAACCAAAATATCTGATTAAGTGAATTTTCATTTAAAATTTTGATGTCTGACATGCAACTCATCAGAAATATCACTGGCCAATTATGTCTGGTAAAGAGTGTAGATATAGAATGTATAATAAAAGCTTCTAAGTGTGATATCCAGATCTTTCCTAATATTTCTATAATATTCATAAGTTCTAAAATTTAGCACCATGTTTTTAATTGATGATGGAAATTTTGTAATTTAACTATGAGAAGAGGTAAAACTATGGAAACAGCAAGTTTAGTAACAAAATTCAAAAATTATGTTTTACATATAGTAGGTTTGAGATGCCTACTCATATCCAAGTAGGAGTATGGAGTAGCTGGTGGGATATATGAATCTATAACTTAGAGTAGAGGTTGCCACAGATGACTTACGTGTCAGACATTACTGAGAAATCTAGAAAGATAAAGACCGAAAATAGATTTTGAATGAGTGACCTTGACAAAACATGATTGGAATGCCTCTTTAAGTGGCTGGTAAAAGAGGAATTAAAGGCAACAAATATAGACAACTCTGTGAAAGAATAATAGCTGAAGGGAAATGTAAGACAAAGGGAGTTTTTTGAGAATTTTGTTTTTACATGGGAGATATTCTTCAACAAATTATCATGCTGATGTACAGTGCTACTCCAAGTACTAATTCATAAACCATGTTTAAGAAGTCTAGTAAGAGATAATGACTTGATGCTAAAATGCAAATCAATGTATCACTGCTTTCATTGACAAAGTAGTCAATGAGAAAAAAATGAGAAAAAAATTGTTATGTGAATTAAACAGTATATTTAAGGACATAATCGATATGCATTCTGGGTAAAGTCTTTATTTTATAGCAGATTAATAACAAACATTTGATGAGTTTTACCACCAAGTAATGGAAAGGAAAAAAAAATACATTGATGCAATAGGGAAAAGAGAAATGTATAAAAAATGGTAGCAGATTCCTGCTGTTGCTAGCCCAGAAAAACTGCACTATTTGTCAATTTTATCAGTTGCTTGCCAGGATGACATTTATCATTTGATAAAGGATATTTATCAAAGACATTTATTAATGTTTTCTGGGTGTCAAACACTCCGGTCAGATAGATAGTTGGATGGATGGATAGATGGATGGGTAGATAGTATATAGATAGATATACAGATAGGTAGATCTTTGTAAATCATTTAAGTTTTGGTTGAAAGAAAAAAAAAGGACACAAATAAACAAAATATATGTCAATACCCTTGCAAAATACTAAGTTCTTACTCATGACTGCACATTAAAATCACCTGGGTTACTGTAATAATATATTTCTTCCTCCAGATAATCTGTTTATTCATCTAAAGTAGGTGTAGAAATTAGGCTTCTTTAGTTTTCCTAGGGGTTCTAATGTAGGATGAAGCTTGGGAACTACTTTAATAAGAATTCAGAGATACAAAGCCTAGCTCAATGAACTCCAAGACCTAATAATCTAGCAGAGGGAAAATAAATAGCTTCATTCAGTAGATGTTAAATAGAAAGGTCATTTGTGAAAATAAGTTAGATTGATATTATTGATAAAATTATGAGTAGATGCCTAAGTGGATAATTATATTCAAATGGCTCATATATCCATACCAATTAGGTATTCTTAAGAAATAATAATAATAGACATATTCATAATGCAATTAGTGGGTATATAGGCATGAATCTAGTGATTTTCTTTTATTAATTGTAATTTAAACTTCATACACTTCTAATAGGATGAAAGTAGTTACTAATCAGTTTTTACAGATGAAGAAACCATGGCACAGAGAGGTTATGTGCCTGATCACATAACTAGTAAATAGCCAAGTCACAATTTGGACATGGGCCATATGGTGATATTTAGTGTCCATGTCTCTAATCACCAGTCTATTCTTTACTTGGGATTCTTTGGTTGTTTTTGGCCTGACTAGATTGATGTATCATCCTCATATTTCAGTTCTGTTTTATTTGGTTCACTGTCCTATTTTATATTGTTTGATGCTGCTTTTATGCATTTCTGTTGCCATAAATAGCCACCTTCCCTCTGCAGAAGGCTGAATGTCAAATTATCATAGTATCGTTTCTAAGGCATTGTTGTCTTTTGCTGTAAATTCTTTTTTTTTCTTCCTTAAATAGTTTATTGTCAAGTTGGTTCCCATATAACACCCAGTGCTCATCCCAACAAGTGCCCTCCTCCATGCCCATCACCCCCTTCCCCTCCTCCCCACCCCCACCAGTCCTCATTTGTTCTAGGCATTCAAGACTCTCTCTCATGGTTTGCTTCCCTCCCTCTTCCCAACTATTTTTCCCCTTCTTCTCCCACATCATCCTCCATTAATTTCCTCCTAATCCACCTATATGCTGTAAATTCTTATAAGCCTAATTTGCTTTTGTACTTTCGTTTCCCATTCTTTATTCATGTACAGCTTGATAATCTCAGCTCCCATTTTTTACTGCACATTTTCTTCTCCTTCATTTATATTTACTTCAGGAATCTCAGTTTCCTATGGCAAGCGATTATCAAAGATCATTCTACCATTTATTTTATATTACAATGAGCTAGGCCCTAATTAATTTTCTCTTAATCCTGACCTCTCTTAGTCTTTACAAAAGGCTTGCAAGCTAGGGCATTATTTACATTTTGCAGTTGTTTTAGAGGTTCACTATCTTGCCCAAGGTCACAGATGTGGTAAGTTGTTAAACTGGGATTTAAACCCCCCAGTTCTAATTCCAGAGTTCTTAATGATTGCAGTTTGCTATACCATTAGAAAGACTGATCTCCCAAGTCAGAACAGAAGTTCTGTCTCTCTGGCACTGCTTGTCCTTTTGCAATAAATTGTCCCTTGGCCATAGTAAAGTGGCCGACTATCAAAGGAAATCAGCCTTTCTACCCCTGGGGTCATGGAGAGTGGCAAAAATACTTTCTCAGGGTTTTGCTTTCACCATTTGATGTTTAGTGTATGATAGTTACATCACCAGTAAAGATGCTGATTTTTCAAAAAATTGGCACCATGGCCCTCATTTGTAAATTTTCCCAGGTATGAGTTGCTGAGACATTTTTATTTATGACAGCAACTTGTTGATATTTTATGAATATATACATTTCACTATCAAAATATATAACTTACCCAATTCAAGTTCCTAGGAGATATAAAAAGAAAGAAATACACAGTAGAACACTGATTTCTGAACCAGGACGTAGAGAAAGGCCTTTGTTCTACCCTCCAAGTATTGTTTCATTTGACTTTATAACTTCTGACCAAATTATGGATGTATTTACATACATATTTACTGCAAGAGTACTTTGCTTCTGGACAATTTATTGCTATTAAGCTTCCCAGTGTGGAACAGCATGGGTTAAAGTCACATAAGTTAATGTTTTGTGTTGCATTGTTTAATGTGTATAATTTTTTTTTCTCAAAGACTCTGTTCCTGAATCCTCCTTCTCTGGTAGGGGAAAGACAGAGATGAGAACTCTTTCTAGTACAATCATTGATCATATAGAAATATTTTCCATCAAAGAAAACTAAGGGGAAGAACAAGGGAAATGAAAGCACTATGAGGAGAGCTAGCTAACAGGCATAAAAAAGCCAAAACACTTTAAAGAGTTAGTGATCCAAATCATTCTACAGACAATAAAGAATCCTGGACTCTACACTAGTTTCTGTCCAAAAGTTATTAGCTAGTGGCACTAGGAGAGGCTTGTAATCGTTCCTGAAGTTCAGTGAGCATCTGAAAAATATGTCCAGGGTATCTGTTTGATTAGAAATAAAGGACAATAGGTTAGGTCCAGACACAAAGAAAAGATCTGACATGAACTAACAAAGGTTTACTAATGAATTTAAAATAGAAAATGGGAACAGACAACATGAAGAAAAAGCCAGCAATAAGTACTTCTTCATAGTAAAGCCTTGCTGTGTGTGTGTTTTTATCTTTGGAGAACAATGTGTTTTATTTTTTTTTAATTCCAGTATAGTTAACATATAGTGATATATTAGTTTCAGGTGTGTAATATAGTGATTCAACAATCCCATATATTACTCATTGCTCTTATCTTAATAGATAAGTGCACTCCTTAATCTCCTTCACCTAGTTCACTCATCCCCCCAACCCCTCTCCTCTGGTAACCATCTGTTCTTTGTAGTTAAGAGACTTGTTTGGTTTGTCTCTTTTTTCCTTGATCATTTGTTTTGTTTCTTAAATTCCACATATGAATGAAATCACATGGTATTTGTCTTCTCTGACTTATTCTACTTGACTTTATGTTCTCTCCTCCATCTATATTGCTGCAAATGGCAAGATTTCATTCTATTTGTCTTTTGAGAGAGAGAGAGAACACACACACACACACACACACACACACACACATACACACAGGGAAGGACAGAGGGAGAGGGAAAAAGAGAACCTTAAGCAGATTCCATGCTCAGTGTGAAGCCCAACGTGACGCTTGATCTTATGACCATATGATCATGACCTGAGCCAAAACCAAGAGCTACACAACTGACTGAGCCACCCAGATGCCCTTCATTCTTTTTTATGACTGCATAATATGATGGTAAACCCTTTAAAAATTCTTACTTACCAAAGAATGAATAGAAATTGGACAGACTGGACACAAACACTGGATATTAGGTTAGGAAACTGCTGCCTGGTGCTTTATGTGGAGAACCAGGGGCTCTCATCACATTCTGCACATTGGATTCCAGTAGCTTATTCTTTGTCTCAGAAAAAGTGTGCCCTGATTGAGGGACTTGATTAGAAAATTCAGTCACATGCATTCAACTACCTAATGGTCATATTCACTTTTGCATCATCCTAAACATCTTACTTTTCCTCAGTTACCACAGCCACTCTTTCACTAACTCCTCCTGACAGCTCTTCTTTATCTATTTCTCAGACCCATCCACTTTTTAGTACTTTATCAGCCAATGTCTCAAGACATCATCATTTCTTGCTTGGATATTTAAAACATCTTCCCATCTGTTTTTTCTGTTTTCCTCAAACCCGTCATCTTCATTGTTCAGAGTATATATCTGAAGTATAAATCTGCACTATTATCTTTCCTTCATATTACATGTAGTACCTACCATTTATCTTTAAGGTTTTTATTTTTTATTGTTTTATTTTTATTTATTTATTTATTTATTTATTTGGAGAGAAATAGAGACAGCGTGAGAAGGGGAGGGTCAGAAAGAGAGGGAGACACAGAATCCACAGACAGGCTCCAGGCTCTGAGCTGTCAGCACAGAGCCTGATATGGGGCTCAAACCCATGAACTGTGAGATCATGACCTGAGCTCAAGTCAGACACTTAACTGAATGAGTCACCCAGGCACCCCTACCATTTATCTTTTGAGTAAAATCCAATATTAAAGGCTCTCTATGATGACACCTTTTAACCCTACCTTCCTCTTTTCCTCATTCCCCCCCCCATTACCCATCATTTGCTATATGCATGAACAAGTCATGATATTTCTTGAACAAGTCATGATATTTTCTATCTCTCTTCCTTGCTCATCTTATAAATGAGTTCTAGAATGTCTTTCCCTCATACGTTATTTGGAATCTTCCTCTGCTACCTTCCTGATCCAACCACAGCCACTATGCTTCCCAGAATCTGAAATATTCTTCTGAGAATGTGTTTGCTAACCTTATGGAAAAGGACTTTAAGTTTTTAAACTTACTAATATAAACAACAGATGTATTTAAATTAGTCACTTTGAACATACAAAACATTAAAATATATGTTCAAAAGTATAGCCGAACAGGGTTGCTTGGGAAACTCGGTTGAGTGCCTGACTTTGGCTCAGGTCATGACCTCATGACTCCTGGGTTTGAACCCCATGTCAGGCTCTGTGCTGATAGCTCAGAGCCTGGAGCCTGCTTTGGATTCTGTGCCTCCCTCTCTCTCTGCCCCTCCCCCGCTCATCCTTTGTCTGTCTGTCTGTCTCTGTCTCTCTCTCTCTCTCTTTCTCTCAAAAACTAAAATAGAAATGTTTTTTAAAAAAAGGCATACTAGCACAGATTTCCCTCCCTAAAAATTAAAAATAATTAATTTGGCTATACTTCACAAATTGTTTTTTCACTTCTTTTGCTACTCTTTTGTTTGCTATTGTTACATATTTAAACAATTCATGTTTTTTTTTTAAAAAATATCACCGCTGTGCAACAGTATCCAGCAAAGTATAATCCTCAAAATCATTTTAATACCTCAGACAACCATCATTACATATGTCAAATGTATAGAATACTTTAGTATAGATTCAGAAGTAAAGGCAGAAGGGGCAGTGCTAGTGTGCCTTTGATTGGGCCATCAACAAACTGAAAAGGCAACCCACTGAATGGGAGAAAATATTTGAGTCGTGTATCTGATAAGAGGTTCATATCCAAAATATATAAAAAATCATACAACCCAATAGGGAAAAATTCTAATTAAAAACAAGTCAGGAAATTTGAGTAGACATTTTCCCAAAGAAGACATGCAGAGTGCAAACAAGTACAGGAAAAGATGCTCAACATCATTAATTATTAAGGAAATACAAATCAAAACCACAGTGACACATCATTTCCATACCTATTAGAATGGCTATTTTCAAGAAATGTGAAATAACCAGTGTTGGTGAGGATGTGGAGAAAAGGGGACCCTCGGGTACTGTTGGTGGAAATAGAAGTTCGTGCAGCCACTATGGAAAACACTATGGAAGTTTCTCAAAAAATTAAAAATAGGGGCGCCTGGTGGCTTAGTTGGTTAAGCATCCGACTTTCGCTTAGGTCATGATCTTGTGGTTCATGGGTTCGAGCCGCGCGTCGGGCTCTGTGCTGTCTGCCAGCCCAGAGCCTGGAGCCTGTTTCAGAGTCTGTAACTCCCTCTCTCTCTCTCTCTCTCTCTCTCTCTCTCTCTCTAGAAATAAATAAAACATTAAAATAAATAAATAAATAAAAACAGAACTACCATATGATCCAGCAATTCCACTTCTGGGCATTCATCTGAAGAGAATAGAAACAGTAACTCAAAAAGATATCGACACGTCCATGTTCATTGAAACATTTACAATAGCCAAGACACAAAAGCAATCTAAGTTGTTAAGGAGGTTGTTGTTCCTTGAGGAATTAATGGATAAAGAAATCCACCCCTGCCCACAAACTCACATACATACGTATGTACACACACACACACACACACACACACACGTACATACACACATAATGGAATATTATTTAGCCATTAAAAAGAATGAAATCTTGTCATTTGCAACAACATGGATGGGCTTTGAGGGCATTATGGCACGTGAAATAAGTCAGACAAAGACACATGCCATATAATTTCTCTTGTGTGTGGAACCTAAACAAAACAACATGCCCATAGATACAGAGAACAGATTGTAGTTTGCCAGAAATAAGGATTGGGAGGTAAGAGAAATATGTTAATGGACTCAAGGTAAAAAAAAAGAAAAAGAGAAATGAAAATGAAAATAGAGACAAAAAGAATGGTAAAAATAGGTTCAATTTCTCTTAATCAAAGTATAAGCTCATGAAGTTTTGGGAAAAAAAGTAACTTTTCTTAATCTAGAAATTACTTCCTGGAATATTTTCTTTGTCTTGTTGTAAATTGGATATATTTATTTAAACTTCAAGGAACTCTATATTGATTTTATATGAAATCATGAACAGGAATGTTTAAAAATTTTTGCTTATAAATGAAAATGTTCTTCTCCCTACATTCATTCAACAATTCTTTAAATCTTTCCTAGTAGGGAAATATTTCTGAAAGACATTTTTTCCCATTAAAATTCCCATTTTTTAGTTCATTTCAATAGCACAGAACTTGCTGAAATGTCATTTGTATTACTTCTATTGGAACTTGCTCTTATTTTAAATCATGTAGGAAAGTAAGATACTATGTTGAACCACTAATAAATGCATTCTGAGGATAGAAAAAAATGTCTAAATCTTTAGGGAAATTCAGTGTTTTCATCTGCTTATAAATTAGAAGAAAAGTCTTAATTGGAATTTTCTAAAATATAGGGCTGCTGGCAAGAAAAAAAAAAACTAAGGAATTTCATTCATTCATCATGTTACTGATAGAATCAGAAACATCTATGTCTTGTAGTTCTGTCCAGAACCCAATGTATATCGTTGCAACACTTTGCAAATAATGTAGATCCCACGCAAAACAGGATTATTTCCTATACCCCAAACTATATTTCTGTTTTTATTAACACAAAATAATTAACATATACATAGTTTCTTTGAACTAAAAATAGAAGTAATGATCCTTATTTTTCATCTAGAGTAAATTATTTTAGTATCTAGATCTGAAGAGCTCTAATAGATGACACATTATTTTTGGTTAAAATTATGCTATTAAATTTCAAATAATCCATGTAGTATTGATAAAATGTATCAGGGGGATGATAAAAGGGAGAAAAGTTTATCACTAATTTTGCTAAACGTATTTAATAAGATTTTTTACCTATAATCTATAGCCCTCACCTCTTTCTTGACCTCCATATCAAATTGTTAATATTTTCAGCAGGCTGTACCAAAAATCTTTATGCTCAATATGCCCGAATCAAATTCTTTACATTTCACTGAAACCTTATTCTCATATTTTCTTTTATTTCTTTTCTGATAATGACTAAGAGATAGATAGTAGGTACTTCACAATCACCTTTCATTGACCTCCCATCCATCATTTTTCTGTTATGGTTTGAAATGATCTCTTCTTTCAGAAAGGGGTTGTCTATCCCTATATCAGCCATTTATTATTATTTCCATTATAATTTCTTTCTGTTGACTCACTATAGTCATCTTATTGCTGTTTCTATCCCTAGTATATTCCTTCTTCATTCCAAATTTATCTTTATAAAGCATAAATTTGATCATGTAATTCCCTGCTTCATTAACACTAATCAGCCAAAAGCCAAGCAGTCAGTTAACAACAACAAAAAAGTTTTGTTAAGTGTGTGTGGATTATGTTCTACAAAACCAATTTAAGAAATTAATTTTATATAATATATAATAAAGCATAAACTTCTTGGTATGCCATATTGGATCCTTTATAATTTGCATGCTACTTATAAAGAGCATGGAAAACAACAGTTAATGTGGCAATTTACATTAAATGAAACTCAGATCAAGAGCTCTACTGAATATTTATATTCTAATTGCAAGTAGTTAAAGGTATTGGCAATTTACCTTTATATTCTCCAGTATATTTAGCACAGTACCATGGGCAGAACAGCTGCTTGATATTATGTGTTTAGATTGAACTAGCTAGTCCAATATTCTTTATTTATGTATGAAAATGCAAATACATACAGAAGTAAAAGAATTTGCCCAAAGTAGATAAAATAAACAGAACTAGAACTCAGGTCTCTTTAAGTATGATGATATACATGCTTCCTCTTCTCATAATTAAAAAGGTGATGCAGATAGGTTTTTGTTAACAAGAACTTCATTTAATAAAGTAGTTCATAGTTCAGAAATAATTGTGCAAGATCAAAGACACGAGAATGCCATCTGGTGGTAACTTATGCAAAGCAGCTGTATTAAATGACCTCTAACTGTTAATAGAAGGTGAACCAGAAGGTTGGGGTTGATATAACTTTGCAGGCTTAATAGATGATATCAAAGGTGAACAATTAGAAGTACACTATTGTTTATGTAGTTCATTCTATGAACTAAAACATTCATCTTTGAGATATTTGGTGGCAATTAAGGGGAGTTACGCTGACAATACAGTAGAGTCAAACTCATTATAAGTTCCATATGCTGTCTGTACATATAAACACATGAAACCTGATGTATTCATGCAGTAGCACCTGTATACAAATGATAAATATATATTAAGGCATGCTCAAAAAATAAAAGGACTAAATTAGCCTTTATATATAAATTTTTATACACCTGTATACAAATGATAAATATATATTAAGGCATGCTCAAAAAGTAAAAAGACTAAATTAGCCTTTATATGTAAAAAAATATGTAAATTTTTTACATATATTTAGAAGCATATATTTTTTATATGTCTTATAGCATATTTGTAGTATCAAATAATGTTTCATTGTATTTTAGGTCATACTATAGTTTGTTTACGTATTCCATTGCTGGTGTCCTTTGTTGTGAGTGGCTAAGGCATTTCTATTCAGCAGCATGTTTAATGAGACATGAATGAAACTATGGCAGGGTCCCACCAGTAAGTAAATCTGGAGTCGACTCCATGTTAGTAAATAAATTAGAAAAATCGACAAGGTAATTTGAAGGTGTCCCATGCTAAATTGAAACAGAGATTGCATCTGCTTTTATAAAAAGAGATATGGGTGACCTTTTAATCAGTCCACTGCTTTTTTTTTTTTTTCTCCTTATGGACACTTTTGCATTAGCAAAGCCCATTTGCAGAGGGCATAACTCTGGGGAGAAGTTTGTTTAAATAATCTCATCTGCACAAAGGAGAATACTGTCTAGCTGTGGTTTTAGAAAGAAGAGATGTTTCTAGTAACAGAAACTGTCAACAAATGCCTCATAAGACTTTAAAAATCAAACCAGAACACATTGAAATTAGAACTCTTGGGGGATCCACTGAGCCATTTCCCCTAAAAGAGCAGCACTGGCCTGGATATTCCTACTTAAAGCTTGAAATTTATGCTGGGGGATTGGGAGAAAATAAGACTACAAAAATGTGAAAATGCCTTAAGTTTCATGTTGCTTTTAAAACTCACTGGTTTCAAACAAATGCAAAAACACAAATTCTTTTATATGTATAATATCTAGTTTGGCACCACAACAAGGCACTGTGCACTGTTAGTTTAATGGGCTTCAATTTCCATTAGCAAATATTTAAAGTCCTTTGTTTTAATTCATGATCTACATGTATATGTAATAGCTTTTAATAGACATTATGGACTAAATCTTTTACATTATTAGTAATTTAACATTTAGGCGTATAGAAGACTTATACATTCATTCATCAACCTCTGCTAGATAAAAAGTTTTCCTTCTGAAATATTTGACCTAGAATCTGTATGTTTTATTGGTTTTTATTTGTGACTGTGCTATAGTCTCAAAAATTTTAACAAAAGGATTAGAATAGTGCCTTATAGGGTGGGAAAAGAGGAGATAATTTGTGGGAAAGCAGTGAGTTCAGTGGTTAAGACTTTAGTTTTGGAATCATATGGCCTTATTTGGATTTGGATTCCAATACTTATTTGCAGCGTGGCCTTCCCAACTTACTTATTTTGCCTTGTTTTCTTTATTTGCAATATGTGCTTATTAATAATATTTCATAGTGCTATTGGAAGGAACATGCATAAAGTGCTTAGGCAAGTACATGATACGTATCACACTGAGTAAATAATAGCTATTATTTTGAGGATGGTAATTTTTACTACAAGATACAATATTGCTCAAATATAGGATTTCTTTCAGTAAAAATTTATTCTAAGAAACTGAAAAGAAGAAACATCATTAAGAGACTAAGCAAATAACACTTTTTACAATAATGGTTAGAAAATAAAATCAATTTATAGTTTGCAAATTGAATAGAATAAGGCACTATATATATTAAATGTGGACTGGATACGCTGTTACAATGGCACGTTCTATCACCACAGGCAACTGCTGTACTGTAGTTCATCTTTAAATATTGCCCACAAAGATCTAATCATGTGGTAGAAATCAAATAGAATTTGTAAGTTTCATTCTACGTAACTCAGGCAATGTAAATTTTATCAATTTGCCATTGGGTCTTTCTTTATCTGTCTAAAACCTAAGTTCTGATCCTACTGGAAAAATTTTATAAGACATAACTAACTGCTCTGAAGATATCACTAGTCCTTCTTTAGGACAGAGAGCTTCTTCCAACATAGGTCATCAAAGACATGAGACATTTGTGCCATTTAATACAATGGCCAAACCCTCCTTTATCTCTCAGCAGTTTATTTCATTGATTCTGTCCTCCTTCCTGAAAATCAGAACCAACAGAGATTTTTATTAATTCCTTCAGTTGCATATTTAAGCCTTTATTACTAACTTGCCTTAGTTAAATATATCAACAAGGTAGATAGGTAAATATGTAGATAAATAGACAAATATCTATAAGAATCATGTGTACCTGAAGTGGTAAGTCATCTCCTATAATGATCTCTTCAAGTAAAACATCTTTTCTAAAACTTTACTAGGAAAAAAAATAAGCGAAAAAGTCATTGAAACACTTTAATCAAAAACCTTCCATAGACCAGCGTGATGCATTATTATCCATCTTGTTAATGTACCAAAATATTGCTACATTTTTAAAGTTGAAATAAATAAATGGGGTGGGTGTCAAAATATAATATTATTCCAAAATGAAAAATAAAAGATAGAGTAAGACACCCTTTTACAATTAAAAGCAAAAACAAAACAAAAATCCTGGTCTTTACATTTCAGTGTAGCATTTGTACAATTCTACATGATGCCAAGGAAATTTTGATTGATTGTTTCCTAAGAAAAGCAGATGGTAAAAGAAGTTATATTCCAAGGAATTTTTCTTAGAACTTCTGGAGAGTGCTCTTCAATGTAGAATTAATATGAATTTAGTGAAAAGAGCCCCATATCAAAACACTTAAGAGAGAAATGCCTCCCTGTCCTGCAGCATTACCAGGACAGAAATTTGACTATTCTGAATTTATTCCTTTGGCTAACTATCTAATCTTTAAAGTACCCTATTAAGATCACCGGAACAAGTTTTAACTTGCCATTAGTTGCATTGGGGTACCAGAGAGAGAGAAGGCTCTTCAGCTTGTCAGGGCACAGTTGAGAGCCGATCCTTGCACATTCAATGGCCTGTTTTAAACTGCACGTTCAGTGTATACTTAGAACAAGTGACCAATATATTATACCCCTCATTTCCAGAACACAGTCCTGGAAACAAGTGCTAATAGAAGAAGTGGTACTCCCCTATATTATACTTAATACATTACTCACAAAATATTTCTAATCTACACAATTTTGGGCTCCAGTATCGTAGAAGACTTACTTCCCATGAGGGCAAAGTTTCCTCTAGAGGATACAACAATTCCATGTTCTTTGAGGCTGAGATCGTCCTCTGGCCCCATTGACCTTCTCAAGCCACTCCATCAACAAACACATAAGGGATTTATTGTACTGGCTCAGGTGATCGATTCTGATTGTCAACAGGGAACAGAGTTGCTGGTATACATTGGGATTAAGGAGTGACTTTGAAACCAGTAAGTTTTGCAGGCTTCCAGTAAACACTTTCATGTACAGAAATAAATTCATGAGAATTATAGTATTTCATTTTATTTTTATTTTTTTGAGAGAGAGAGAAAGAGAGAGAGATTAGACACCAGTGGGGGAGGGGCAAAGAGAGGGAGACACAGAATCTGAAACAGGTTCCACGCTCTGAGTTGTCAGCACATAGCTCTGTGAGAGGCCTGACCTCACCAACTGTGAGATCGTGACGTGAGCTGAAGTCAGATGCTTACCTGACTGAGCCACCCAGGTACCCCAGAGAATTACAGCATTTTAGTAACAGTGGGTTCATAAATGGCTCAGACACTTCAGGAATAAAGGCTTGGGTCACATCACCATGACCAGCTAAACTAGTGGAAAGATACAAAATGATTAGTGAAGGGGCGCCCGGGTGGCTTAGTCGGTTAAGCGTCCGACTTCCGCTTAGGTCATGATCTCGCGGTTCGTGGGTTCGAGCTCCGCATCAGGCTCTGTGCTGACTGCCATCTCAGAGCCTGGAGCCTGTTTCAGTCTGTGACTCCCTCTCTCTCTGACCCTCCCCTGCTCACACTGTCTCTCTCTCTCCTAAAAATAAATTAAAAAAAAAATGATTAGTGAAGAAAGAAATGATGGACCCCCCAAAATGGCTTTGTGACTAGCTGTGGAATGAAAAAGTGGGGTATTTACTAGTACTTTCTCTTTTGTTTTGTTATGGACATAGTTACACACACACACACACACACACACACGCATGCACACACACAGGCACACTGATTTGTGGTTCTTTCCTCTTCCCCTGCTATTTAAGGCATGTCAGTGGTGATTAGTCTTGTAAAACATATGGTCTTTAAGTTGGGAGATTATCAAGAGACACTGTGACAGGAGGACCTACCAGTAATTGCTGAGAATGTGCAGTTCTTTTTTGCAGGAGAGTAAACACATCTTCATCAGTACAAAAGCAGACTGCCCTGTCCTGTATTATTGTTTCCAATCGGAGGCATTCATGTGAAATTTTTAAGACAAAGGAAAAAAGAAGATGCTTGTCCTCAACTGAACACATGGGCTTGGGGGCTTCACCAAATGGTAGATATGTGGTTTTGCCAGACACCATAGCCTCTCCCTGCAAATCGCCTATTCTGACTACACATAGCTAAAATTATCAACAGTAATTCCCCGTGATTCGTATACTTCCTGATTTCCTGAATCCCAGACACCACTTCCCTGTGCTAATTGTGACTCTCTCAGCTCTTCGCTGGTTTCATAAACTTTTAATTTCCTGTGTTAACCCTTCTTGTCCAATGACAAAGTTTCTGTTTTCCTCTTAGAACCCTTCTGATACTCTGGCAGTTCCTTATAGTTTCAAGAAATACTTGATTACTGTGAAAGCTGAAAGCTTCTCTTCTCAACATTATTTTCTATTCCTAAAATCTCAGCTTTTTCATGTCTTTAGGATTAAATCAAAGATATATGTATGGACATACCTTGTTTTCTTTTGCTTTGCTTTATTGCAATTTGCAGATACTGCCTTTTTTTTTTTTTTTTTTTTTTAACAAATTGAGGTTTTGTGGCAACCTGCATGGAGCAAGTCTGTGAGTGCCGTTTTCCCAGCAGCATTTGCTCATATTAGGTTTCTCTGCTGCATTTTGTTAATCCTCGCAATATTCCAAATATTTTCAAATATTTTTCACTTTCATGATATTTGTTATGGTGATCTGTGATAAGTGATCTTTGATGTTGCAACTGGAATAGTTTAGGAATGTCACAAACAGAGCCCTTGTAAACTGGTGAACTTCATCGATAAATATATGTGTTCTGACTCCTCCTCCAACTGACTATTTGCTATTTCCCTATCTTTCTCCCTCTCGCCAGTCCTCCTTACTCCCTAAGACAACAGTATTGAAATTAGTAACTCTGCAATGGGCTCTAAGTGTTCAGGTGCAAGGAAGAGTCATACTTCCCTCATTTTAAAATAAAATACTAGGAATGATTAAGCTTAGTGAGGAAGGCATGTCAAAAGCCAAAATAGTCCAAAAGTTATTTCTGTTGCACCAACCACTTAGGCAAATTGTGAGTTCAAAGGAAAAGTTCTTGAAGGAAATTTAAAGCTACTCCAGAGAATATGCAAATGGTAAGAAAGTAAACCAGCCTTATTGCTAATATGGAGAAAGTTTTAGTGGTCTGGATAAAAGATCAAACCAGCACAACATTCTCTTAAACCAAAGCCACATGGAGAATAAGGCTTAACTCTCTACAATTCTACGAAGGCTGAGAGAAGTGAAGAAGTTGGAGAACGAAGGATGAAGCTAGGAAAGTTTGGTTCATGAGTTGTAAGGAAAGAAGTCCTCTCCATAACATAAAAGTGCGAGGTGAAGCAGCAAATGCTGATGTAGAAGCTTCAGTAAATTATCCAGAAGATCTAGCTGAGATAATTAATGGAGGTGGCTACACTAAATAACATATTTCCTTTTTTAAAAAATTTTTTTTGATAGAGAGAGTGTGCACATGCATACTGGGGTGGGAAGGGGTAGAAAGACAGAGAGAGAGTCCCAAGTAGGCTTGGTGCTGTCAGAAGAGCCCAGTGTGGGGCTCTATCCCACAACTTTGAGATCATGACCTGAGCCAACATCAAGAGTCCAAAGTTTAGCTGACTGAGCCACCCAGGTGCCACACAACAAATTTTCAATGTAGACAGAACAGCCTTATATTGGAAGAGGATGCCATCTAGGAATTTAATAGCTAGAGAGAAGTCAATGACTGGCTTCAGAGCTCCAAAACCCAGGCTAACTTTCTTGTTAGGATTTAATGCAGCTAATGATTTTAAGTTGAGCCAATGCTCATTACTAATCCAAAAATCCTAGGGCCCGTCAGAATTATGCTAAGTTTACTCTGACTGTCCTCTGTAAATGGAACAACAAATCCTGAATGACAGCACATCTGTGTACAACAGGACTTACTGAATATTCTAAGCCCACTGTTAAGACCTACTGTTCAGAAAAAAAAAAAAGAAAGAAAAATATTTTTTCAAGTATTACTGCTTATTGACAATGCACCTGGTCACTTGAGCTCTGATGGAGATGTACAATGAGATTAATGTTGTTTTCATGCCTGCTAACACAACATCCATTCTACAGCCCCTGGATAAAGGAGTAATTTAGACTTTCAAGTTTATTATTTAGGAAGTACATTTTGTCAGGCTATAGCTGCCATAGATAGTGATTTCCTCTGATGCATCTGGACAAAATACATAAATCGAAAACCTTCTGGAAAGGATTCATCATTCTTGGTGCCTTTAAGAACATAGTGATTCATGGGAAGACATCAGAGTATCAACATTTTAATGGGGTTTGGAAGAAGCTAATTCCAAACCTCATGGATGACTTTGAAGGTTTGAAGACCCATGGAAGAAATAACTATAGATATGGTAGAAATAGCAAGACAACTAGAGTTAGAAGTGGAGCCTAAAGATATGACTGAATTGCTGCAATCTCATCACATAACTTTAATGAATGAGGGGTTGCTTCTTATGGATGAGCAAAGAAAGTGGTCTCTGAGATAGAATCTGATGCTGACGATGCTGTGAAGATTGTGGGAAGGGCGACAAAGGTAGCATGTATAGTATATAAACACAGTTGATAAAGCAGCTGCAGACTTTGAGATAATGAACTCCAATTTTGAAAGAATGTCTACTGTGTGCAAAATGCTATAACTTCATCACATAATCCAGAGAAATCTTTTGTGAAAGGAAGAGTCAATCCATGCGGCAAACCTCACTGTGATCCTATTTTAAGAGCTTGCCACAACCACACCAGCCTTCAAGAGGCATCACCCTAGGTCAGTCAGTGGTCACTAAAATTGTGGCAAGACTTCCCACCAGCAAAAAGATTACAACTCAATAAAAATTCATATGATGTTTAGCATTTTCTAGCAATAAAAATTTTTAATTAAGGTGTGTACCTTGTTTTTTTAGACATGCTATTGCAGACTTAATAGACTATAGTAAAGTATAAACATAACTTTTATATTCATTGGGAAGCATAAAACTTCATTTGACTTGCTTTGTTTGATATTTGCTTTGCTGCAGTGATCCAGAGCCAAGCCCACGATATCTCTGGGGTATGCCTATATTTTGGAAAGAGATCGAAAGTGACTTTTATATCCATTAATATAATAGTTCTCACCATGAGAAGGGGAGACTAGAGTTGATTATGTCTTGACTTGTTGCTCTGTTCAGTATTTTCTTCTTTTTGAATCAGGTCCTTCAGCCACTTTGTACTATGTCTATCCTGAGTGAACAAAGAATCCTCAGTGCTCATATAATCTGTCAAATACCAGTATGTACACTTTCCATCACCCTGTCCTACTTTCCAACAACTTTCTATCAAGCTTGCTGTACTTCCTGCATGTGCACCATGCATTATTCATAAAACTTTTCTCTTATTCAGCCATTCTCTAGCCACACAGACTCATACTTCTTCCCAAAACTCCTTTAATATTTCAGGATAAATTTTGGCAATTTATATTCACTTCTTTTCTTCATAAAGACCACAGAAACATAAGCAATTCAGTCATTTAGAAACTAGATGATTGTAAGCACAAAGAAAGTTGGGGTAGGGAAAGGAACCCTGAGGCTCAGTGTCCTTAAAACTCTATGTATTTGGTGAAGACACTCTTTGCTGGGACTACATCAAGTTGACAAGGTGTAGAGGATATACAGGCACTTCCTACAATAACTCCTAACTGCAACTTAATGCCTCCACTTACAACCTACACAGATCACCTCTAATAGTTCCTTGATGTTCTTTCTACTAACCACTCATTTAGAAACGTGTTAGACATTCAGGAAGAATTCCTGGTTATATAGAGGCTCTTGAGCTGTTTCTACTCACCAGTTTTTCCACATGTTTACAAAGAGACCTTTTCTTTCCAATTTAATTTAATTTAATAGCATTTCCTAAGTATCAACGATGGCCTGGCATGAATTAATGTTCATCCTTCCCAGAAATTGAAGAGCAAATATACTCGTCCTATAAAAATCTCTTATTTATACTTTACTTAGTCCTTCTTTGTAGAAATAAATTATTTTAATTATAAAAGTCTGCACCTTAAAAATAAAAATTTTATGTAAAAACTAAACTGAATATCTGTGTCCCCTATTTATTCCCAACCCTTTGCCCACAAGAAGCAGGTTTTATCATTTAACATTGTTATTTTTCATAGCACTTATCACCATAGCCCTACTCCTACAGCTCTCTTCTACTTATTATTTATCTGTCAAAGTTAGGCATTATCTTTTCGCACCAAGAAATGCCAATTATGGAATTCGCATTCCATATATATATATATATATACACACAATATATATTCACTCTCTGAATAAAAGCAAACTAGAATCCCATTCACTTACATGCCCTTTCTTTATTTTGCCTCTTCATAGTGTTTTTATTCTTCACAGTTTCTATCGTCAGCTTTATAACTTTAGAATCCATATTTAAGACCTCAAATAAAGGTAATCAATTGTGATAGTATCTAATGAGTCCCCAATATGCTATTGTGATATGATGATATTGTTTACCCAACCCTTTCTTTCAGCTTTTATCCCTCAGGCACATCCAGCTTTTCTATCGGTCATAATTTAACTTTTTCATTGCCAAATTGTTTAGTAATCTGTTTGATATAGGAGTGTGGGGTTAGGAGAGACCTTTGAGATAAAGATATACATCTGGGGGCTACTGCGCATATGAATGAGACTAGGCACTTGGATACTAAGTTCAGAAAGGAGACTTAGAAGGAGAGACAAGTGAGGTAAGACAAAAACGAACCAACTTATTAGATGAAAGACATTTGGTATTTATCAAAGCAGTGATTTCCATGGAGTTTGGGGGAAGAGGATATTTAGAGCAGTTTTAAGAGAGAATGGAAGGTAAGGAATTGGACACATGGATTGTTGACCATTCATTTCAGAAGATTGGCTGTAAAATAGGGTAGAGAAATTGAGAGGTAGCTGGTGAGGGAAACACAATCAAGAGAAATAGCATTTTAAGGATTAGAGAAATAAAATCATTTCTGGACCATGATGAACACAGAGAGTGAAAAAATTATAAAGTAGAAGAGAGGAAAAAACTAGCAAGAATGATGTCCTCAATGTATAGAGAAAATGATGAACATAGAGAGTGAAAAAGTTATGAAGTAGAAGAGAGGAAGAGACTAGCAAGAATGATGTCCTCAATGTATAGAGAAAATAGAGGGTTTAGTACTCAAGTGGAAAGAGTGTATTTAGATTAGAGCTGGTAGGTAGATAAATAGATGACAGGAGAGTGTGAAAATGCCTTTATGGTTAATTTGGATTTCTCAATGACTTAGGAAATAAGACTACCAGCTAATGACTTTGTAAGGCACGTGAGAGGAGATATAAAATTGTCATGTAGGAAAATATAGATCCACATCACTACCACCCATAGATTACAAGTGCTCTTGATTTGAAGCAGGATTTCTTTTTGACCAGAAAAAAAAAGAAAGAAAGAAAAAAAGAAAAAAGAAACTACTCAGTTTGGAAGAATACAATGTTTAATGTTCATTTTTGAGAAACAGAATGTGAGCAGGCAATGAAGAGAGAGAGAGAGGGAAACACAGAATCTGAAGCAGGCTCTAAGCTGTCCACACAGAGCCTGATGCTAGGGCTTGAACTCACGAACCGCAAGATCATGACCTGAGCTGAAGTCGGACACTTAACCAACTCAGCCACCCAGGTGCTCCAGAATATATTATTTTAAATAGATGTTTTACAGTTTAAAAATAAAAGCCAAAATAATATGTGCAAACAGAAAAGAATCTTTGAAATGACATGTGAACATCTTAACGCCTCATATACAGAGTATGAGGCTTAATTAATGAGCCTATATCTCAACTGTCAGTAATTTTTTTTACAGAGTACTATATATTTTTTAAAAAAATAGGGAGACAGGTTGTAGGCATACATCCATGTATGCTTTCAGAAAGACAGAACATTTTTAGTGAATATAAGAATAATTTTTTAATGTTTATTTTGAGAGAGAGAGAGCACATGTGAGCAGGGGAGGGGCAGAGAGAGAAGGAGACAAAGATTACACAGTCAGCACAGAGCCCCATGTGGGGCTCAAACTTATGGACCATGAGATCATGATCTGAGCAGAAATCCAGAGTCAGATATTTAACCAATTAAGCCTCCTAAGTGCCCCATATAATATATATATATTTAAATTTTTACACAGCTACTACTTTTATTGGATTTCTATCAATAGAATATGTTTTTGTGACTTCTTTTAGCAATAGAAGAAATTGAACTGTATTGTAGAATATGATCTGAACCTGCCATTGGTCCTTATCTCTTACTACTCTACCTCTGAATCATTCTGGTCCAGTCATACTGGCCATTTTACTCTTCTCTGAACATGCCAGGCACCTCCATGGCTTAAGGATTTATTCTTAGGAGGGCACTTGTGATGAGTGTTGGGTGTTATATGTAAGTGATAAATCACTACATTCTACTCCAGAGACTACTAACACAGTATGTGTTACTAACTGGAATTTAAATAAAGACTTGGAAAAAACAGGGTTTCTATTCAATCTTCTCCCAACCTGCATATATACTTATGTGTCAGATACTCTCACTTTCAATGTTTTCTTATCATAAATAAAGGACCTATGTATTCTTTTATTTCACAGAATTTTATCCCCATCAAAAATGTAATAAATCATCAATTTATTTGTATATTAACTTTCTCCCGCCATGCACATGTGTAAAGGCAGGCCTGTGTCTTTCTGATTTGTTATAGTATTCCCAGTACCAGGAATAATGTCCTACCCATACATAGTATTTAGTAAAATTATAGAATTGAAAACAATTAAAAACTTAAGTCCTTATAAAATAATTATCTTTATTTTTATCATGATTTTTGGCAAACTCACTGAACATCCACTACTTCTTTTTCATTTAATATGACATGCAGCTGTTTTTGCCATATGGTCTCTGGACTGCGTTTTGGTTTTGTAGCAAGGCCGTCCTCTGCATATGCTCATGTGCATCTTGGTAACTTCTTTACAAATTGTATTGTCAGGAGGCTTGTGTCACTCACCATACTTGCAAATTTCTTATGTGTAATAATTACTGGGTCTGATCGTTTCTTCCTGTTTCTGATATATGGAACGTATTGCCTGATCCTCTGCCCTGAGTACTCTGTCTTGCTTGTGTAGCATCTGTGATACTTTTCGGCAGAATGTTTTAGTCTCCTTTTGGTAGGAAGAAAACTCCTGTTGGGGTCTAGTTTTAACAGAGATGCAAATAGACCCATCCATCCTCATGTTTGAATCAAAGACAGCATGGCTCTTCATATATAAATCCAATCAATACCCATACCCCCTCTTCAGTTTCAGCAACTGTCCCTCTGTGTATATTAGTGATACCCAATACTAACATATTGAGTAAAATTAGTACTAGTGTGTTACTTTTGTTTCAAGAACCAATTTTATCTTTTAATGTATTTTGTTGTTCTTGTTATTATTACTTTCACTATCTCTTCCAAAAATCTTTGAGACGCTTACTATTCAAGGGAAAAGAACGAAAGGAGCATGAAGGCCTCCAGTGTGAAGTTGGGCTGAAGCCAATGGTTTTCTCTCTACTTCTTTTTCTTTGAAGTAAATTCCTAAAACATCAACCTCAGAGAGATTGATTATATTTATATTGCTGTTTAGTTTAGATGGCATGGTAATATAACTACAATTTATTCATCTTACAAAGATTGAGAATGGAAAGAGATACTCCATTCACTTCATAGCTTTTAACATATATATATATATAACTCTGTTCTGATTCCTCTTTAGTAAAATGTATGTCTGTCTAGAAGGAAGATTAGAGGGAAATTACAGGGGGAAAAAGGCAAGTTTTGTTTAAAACATAGTAAAACATATTACAACTTTGTAGCAACTGTGTGATAGATATAAATCATGCTTGATCAGAAGCCCATCCAGAATGTACCATTTGGTTTCAGTATCAAGCCCAGTATATTTTATTAATAAAATATTTTACACTATTCAGCAAACATGATTTTTTAAAGACTAAACTTAAAATCAAAAGTTTATTTGGTGCGACTGGGTGGCTCAGTCACTTCAGCATCTGACTTCAGCTCAGGTCATGATTTCATGGTTCTTGAGTTCAAACCCCACATCAGTCTGTGCTGACAGCTCAAGCCTTGAGCTTGCTTCAGATTCTGTGTCTCCCTCTCCCTCTGCACCTCCCCAGCTTGTGTGTGCTCTCTCTCTCTCAAAAACGAATAAACATTAAAAGAAACTTTTTTTTTTCAAATCAAACCACCAACTATTTAAAAGAGAACTCTCTTTTAAAAAAAATTTTTTTAATGTTTTATTTATTTCTGAGAGAGAGAGAGAGAGAGAGACAGCGTGAGCAAGGGAGGGTCTGAGAGAGAGGGAGACACAGAATCCGAAGCAGGCTCCAGGCTCTGAGCTGCCAACACAGAGCCCAATGTGGGGCTTGAACCCACGAACTGTGAGATCATGACCTGAGCCAAACTCAGACGTCAACCGACTGAGCCACCCAGGCGCCCCTATTTCTTTTTTCTTCCTTCCTTCCTTCCTTCCTTCCTTCCTTCCTTCCTTCCTTCCTTCCTTCCTTCCTAACAAAAGAAAAATGGGAAGTTGCCCAGGCCCGCCATTAATTTTAACAGGTGTCATACATTAGAAATCATGTTCAAACAAGCTTGGGAACTTGTCTTTTTAACATACAACAGTGTCTGACCCATAATAGGTAGTTAATAAATACTTATTGAATGAAAAATTTTCTAGGAAAACTCAAATCTCTGTGTTTTAATTTCCCTCTTTAAAGAAAAAGAAGATTTGAATTGGGATATCCTGATTAAACTTTAAAATTGTGTCTGATAAAATCATAAGAAATAATCTACAAATCTTTTCTTGGGCCTAATAATTGACAAGTAAATTTTTAGAGCTCTGCTTATCTGCATAATCATGTATAGATAATTAAATTAGTTTAAACCCATGAAAATAATCTTATCTGTGTATTTGTTTTTATTCATCTTTTCAGTTTAAAGTTATAAAAACATTTGCAAAATAGTTGTGTATATTTAGCAGATAATAAATCAAAATATTATCTGACCGCAAAACTCTTTTATTTTTTACTTTTTGTTTTGTTTTGTTTATTTGGTATTCTAAAATATAGGTCTATCTGGGAGAATAGGTTTTTTCTAAGAGAAAAAATCCAGAACCCTGAAAGTTATATTGCTCTTCATTCTCTATCATCATGACTTAATGATGTTGTATTTGGTGAAAATATTACTGCTGATATCTATTTGTTTCTCCTGAATTACAAAAGGCATGTTAAGATTCTTCAGGCTAGAAATTTTATTCTTTGAACTGTTCACAGTGCTGCTGGCCACACACAGAATTTAAATTGTAAGGGAATATTCAATCTTTCACTTAATAGTGCTCAGCCTATTGAATATTTAATTATTTTCCTTAAAATGGCAAACAATTGGAAATATTTCTCCCTAAAGGGAAAACATTCTTTTTCTATTCTCCTATAAAGCTAGTATGTTTTATTTTAATTGCAATACTTACTAGGAACAAAGAAGACTGAAAATGCTTTGTTGCTTGATTCCTATTTATTTATATAATGTTCCTACAGAAGAACTGAAAATTGAGTGGTGATATATAAAACACTCATTAAGAGGCAGTACAGCCAACAATAGTAGTAGTGCTTTAGAGCATGGACTAATAGTTTTGAGGCTCATATTGTAATCCTTGATTCACCTCTATTAGCTGTGTAATCTTGGGAAGGATCAATGTAAACCTCAATTTTTTCAGCATTTAGACTGAGTAAATATCTATTTAATAAGGTTGTAATTAAGAAGAGATAATATGTGTACAATGCATAGCATAGTTCTTGAAAAAAATGAGTACATACATATTATTATTTCTTTTATTATATATTATGAATTGATATGTGTATAATCAATAGCATGGCTATTCTCAAAGAGCACTTTAAGTTCCATTATGTAAAAGGATGCTAAAAGAGCTGCACAAAAGTCACGTGTGTATTTTTCCGTTTTATTATAGACTTAGCTGATAAGTTGGGAATGGAGGTTGTATTGCTAAAACAAGAATTTTAGAAGATAGGAGAACAATTGATTAAAATTATAGGCAGCCAACTTAGGAGAAGACAGCTTAAAGAAATATGTATGCATATAAGTTATAGAGCCTTGAAAAGAAAATATTTTAATGATGACTTTTTTTTCTACTTATCATCATTCAGGTTTACTAATGATGTAACTATTCTCTGGCTTCTGATGAAGGTTAAACAAGTATATCCTTATCTCATATTATAAAACAATTAGTAGCATGGTCAAAGAAATTGAAATTGTGTATTAAAAAAAAATTTATACCTCCAAATAGATTAAAACTCAGAGCCTGGAATTAGATCTATATGAATCTATGTAGAATTTTAGAACTGAACAGAGAGATTCATTTGATAGATATATGAGTCATGGTGTAATGTGAACTGACTCCTATCTTGATATTTATTGTGTTTATTTTTCCATTTAATCAAAGATTAAACTTTCAGAAACCTTTGGAACATCCCTTTCTTTCATACTAATCAGTGACTATTGTTTCTCTTTTGTAATGTTTCACATTTAATTTTTTCCCTCTTTCTTTCTTACTTTTTTGTTTTTTATATTTTTCATAGCAACTACTCCAGCGGTTTTTTTAAATTTTGTTTTTTGTTTTTCTCTAATGAAGCTTTACTCTCTGTATTACACAAAAATATATGGGTATCTTGGAGATGCTAATGTAATGGCACTCATTCAAATACATATTTTAAAGATATTTAGCAATATTTATTAAGTATGCAAAGAAACTTATTTACCCAGGAGAAATTTTACACCACAAACTTCCTTGCAGGAAATGTTATATTACTTCTCAAAAAATTAAATTTCATCTTCTTCACCATTTCCACCTGCTGAATGGCCAGGAAATTCTCTATGCCATCATTAGGCATCCCTCCTTTCCACTGTCCCGTCCTTCATAGGGTTGTGTGAAGGTACTGGAAAACTTCCTTTGTATAGAATCATTTTTGGAGGACACATGATTTGGTCACCATGAACATATTTGTTAAATAGGGCAACGTGGTCACTTGCAGCAAAATTACAGTCTTAATGCTATTCTTTGCACAGAACTAACTTTGGTGAGGTAGAATCCTTTTGAGCTCAGGTTAAGTGTCCGAAGTGTGACATAATGATTTCCTCTGAAGTCTGGTCATGTCCACATGGTCCTGAAGATGTATTTGACTCTTTCTCTCCACTTCAGGATCAGCTTCCCTTTTTATTCTTAAAAACTACTGTATTGTACTATTTTTCAGTTCCCTCTTTACATCAGAACCTTTCACTAAAAGCATTTTACGTGTATTTGATGTCTCCACATCCTCTTCTCCTATACCAGTTAGGCCTTCTCTCTCATTACTTCAATGAAACTGCTTCCTTCAAAGTCATCATTGATTATCATGTAACCAAATCCAACTACAATTTGTTGCTTCTTAACTTGCTTTGCCTCTCAGCAGCATTTGACACATTGATCATTCTTTTTTTTAAAAAAAACTTTTTTTTTAATTTTGCTTTGAAATCGGTGAATTGCATTTTATTTCTAGAACCTACCCTATCTTCCTTGCAGCCTTACTGATACTCCTTTTCAGTTTTTCTTTACTGAAACCTCTAATTTTTCAACTTCTAAATGATCTTTCCTCTTTCTGTACTCTCTCTCTATATTAGATACTATGTACAGGTTGTTACCCCAAATATTTAACCCCAGCTCTACTTTTCCCCCTAAACTCCACATTAACATATCCAATTCCCTACTATGAATCTCTGTCTCAGTGCTGTATAATTAAAGGTATTTAATCTGTGTCTTATTATCAGGATCTAAACTGAACCCTCATTGTTTCATTCAAAACTTGCTTCACTCCACCTGTTGCTCAGATATTTCTAGAAATGATCACTTACTCTTCTTTTTCTTACACACTCCATATGTAATCCATCAGCAAAAACTGATGATGCAGGAGAAAGGGTTCACATCCCTGGAGTGGTGTTCTTAAGTAAATGAAAGGGAACATGATTCCATATGCAGGTTGAGTGACTGGCCTCCGATAGAAGCAGGGGAAATTCATTCAAAAGGAAGGGAAGGAACATAAATGTGGCAGACACAAGTAAGTTGATGGATTTGGTGCCATGCAGATATGGAAGTTACTCTCTGGCAGTGACATATGAAGGGCAGAATAGTGAGAGTGATGGTGGGGTGGACATCACTTGAAAAAACAACACTTAAAAGCGACAGTAAATCCAGCTAAACTTTCCTCCTACCACATGCACACACACACACACACACACACACACACACACACACACACCCCTCAAGTGCTGGAAGTTCCAAACAATGTCAGTGAAAAAAATTCTTAGAAAAAAAGTTATCTTTTGTCTAAGTTTTAAATAAGAGTTTGCAACCTTTTTTGTAGAGTTGGATAGTAGGTATTTTTAGGTTTCACAAACCATAGTAAACACATTAATGAATTAGCATGACTATACATCAGTAAAAGTTTAATTTAAAAGCAGACAGTGGGAGACATATTTAGAAAGAAGTTATAGCTGAAGTCAAAGAGTTTGCTGCCTAGGTTCTCCTCTGGAGTTTTATGGTTTCAGGTCTCACATGTAGGTCTTTCATCCATTTTGACTTTATTTTTGTAAGGTAGTGTGAGATTTAAGTTTAAGATGGTATGAGATGGTGTCAGAAAGTGGTCCAGTTTCATTGCTTTGCATGTTGCTGTCCTGTTTTCCCAATACTATTTGCTGAAGAGACTGTCTTTTCCTCATTGGATGTTCTTTCTGTGTTGTTGAAGATTATTTGGCCATATAATTGTAGGTTCATTTCTGGGTTTTCTATTTGGTTCCATTGATATATGTATCTGTTTTTGTGCTAGTGCTATACCGTTTTGATCACTACAGTTTGTAATATAATTTGAAGTCTGGAATTGTAACACCTCCAGCTTTACTTTTCTTTTTCCAGACTGCTTGGCTACTCAGGGTATTTTGTTGTTTCATACAAATTTTAGGCTTGTTTGTTCTAGTTCTGTTCATGGAACACCTGAATAGACATATTTCCAAAGAAGATATACAGCTGGCCAAGAGACATATGAAAAGATACTCAACATCACTGATTTCTGAGAAATACAAATAAAAACTACAATGAGATATCACCTTATACCTGTCAGAATGGCTAAAACCAACAACCCAAGAAATGACAGGTGTCACTGATGAGGTAGAGAAGAAAGAACACTTGTGCGCTGTTAGTGTAGCCAAATTATTGAAACAACCCACGTCCATTGACTGATGAATGAATAAAAAGAAGTGGTGTGTGTGTGTGTGTGTGTGTGATTGAATATTACTCAGCTATAAAAAAAGAAGGAAATCTTGCCATTTGCAACAACATGGTTGGAGCTAGAGAGTATTATGATGAGTGAAATGAGTCATTCAGAGAAAGACAAATAACATATTATTTCAATTTTATGTGGAATTTAAGAAAAAAAAACAAAGAGCAAAGAGAAAAAGAGAGATGCAAACCAAGAAACAGACTCTTTCATACATAGAACAAACTGATAGTAAAGAGGGGAGGTGGGTAGGGTTTGGGTGAAGTAAGTGCGTGGGGATTAAGGAGTGCACTTGCTGTGATGAGCACTGGTTGTCTTATGCATGTCTTGAATCATTATACTCTACAGCTGACACTAATTTTACACTGTATGTTAACTATCTGGAATTTAAATAAAAACTTACAAAAAGCATGTGGCAGGCTAGATCTGTCCCATGGGCCATAATTACTAACTTCTGTTTTAAGCAACTGACTGCAACAAGAACAGACTCCCTCTAACAATTTGGACCTTAGAAGTAGTATCACCGCTCCCTGGTTGTTGCAGTTTACTCAGTGGGAAAATAAATTAATATATTTATTATATAAGAGTGAGAAAGAAGAGAAGATGCAGAAAATCTGAAGAGGGAGGAGCAAGAGAGGAAGGGAGTAACTGGAGAGGATGAGAAAGTAACGGCCAGGAAAGTCTCTAATTACCTGCTAGCACTATGGGCTCTCTTCTGTTCATTAGCTGTAAAGCTCAAGTATGAGGCAGTTAGCATAATATGGTATCCAGCCTACAGTGCTGTGTAGGTCCACTCTTGACGTGTATTGAAATTTGAATTTGAGCAGGGCTAAGATTTATTCTGAAAAGAACAGTGATGCAAGGCACAAAGATATTGAATGAGTGTGCAAAAAAGTGATCATGATGATTATTCTGAAATAAAGGAAATAGAAGAATACTATAGACATGCTGGACCAGTGAGAATGGCCTAGAAAGACTGAAAGTGATACTCAGAGAGCAGAATAATGAAATTCAAGCTGTAGGTAATGATGCTGACTTGCATGTTGACCATGGAAATGAATGACTGAGGTGGAGTGGAAGACAGAGCTTTGAAAGTGAGGATTTTGAAAGGTTGAGTAGAATGTCCATATGGATATTAAAATCACTTAGAAGGATAATTGGAAATGTGTTTGGGGAAAGAAAAAAAACAGAGAAGAAAAGCAAAAACAACTAGAGGAGTAACTGGAAACTTGTCGGTGCCAATGAAGAGAAGTAGCTTGTGGTGAGGACAAATGTCATGTGCTGCAAAGGAACCTATCTCTACCCTCTATGCTCTTCCTTCCCTACTGCGAATCCCAGCACAGTGTAATATTGCTCTTCTGTAAATTTATGTTTTCACACACAAAAGCCAGGGGCAAAGGGTTATCTTTTAAGCATCTTTTCCTTATAATCTTGCTCACAAAAGACTATGCCATTAGAATATAAAATATACAAATGTAATAGGGATAATTGAAAAATAAATAATATATTATTCTATTAGATTATTAATGAAACGTCCATGAGGAAGGAGATACATGGTATATCAGAGGAGTTCAGTGTAAGAAACAGCTGCATATTTTAAGGGCAAAGGATTTTAATACAGTAAATTAAGTGCTTTCAAAATGTGTAGACAGGTTGGAGGAGCAGGCTGGATGTTGTCCTCCAGACATGAATGCCAGAACACCACACAGTAGCTACTAACTCTACTACAGTCGAGAAGGGAGAAAATACAATGACCTCCCTGAAATCACTAAAAGCAAAGACGAACCACTGTAACTAAGATCAAGTGATCAAGAAGCCAAGGCCAGGAAACTACTTCTTTGTAATTACTTTTTCAGTACCCACGGAGCTGAAAAGTGATTACCATAATAACGCTGGGAGGTTGATGGGGCATCCTACATTTCTACAACATTTACTCTCACCAGCAGAAAAAATCAGCCAAAAGCATCAGGCAATCAAATATCTTGAGGATATATCAAATCGGTATAATTTAATAAACATACAAAATTATAGCTGCAAGGGAATCTGGTAAAAATAGTTCTTACCTTTCTGTTTTCTGCTATGTTGAAAAGATGAATTAACAGACTGTGGGAGAGGTGCCTGGATGGCTCAGTCAGTTAAGTGTCTGACTCTTGGTTTTGGCTCAGGTCATGATCTTATGGTTTGTGTGATCCAGCCCTGCCTTGGGTTCTACACTTTCAGCACCGAGTCTGCTTGGAATTCTCTCTCTCTGCCCCTCCCCTGCTCACATTCAGTCTCTCTCTCTCTCTTTCTGAAAATAAATAACTAAACATTTTTAAAAAAGTCTGTGGGAATAAGCATTGAAAGCCAATTGACCATGTCATCACACATTGATTTATTTTCCCTGGAGAGAAGAAATGACTATTAAAAATTAAAATTTAGAAAAGTTTCTGTAGTTCTTATTCCTTCCTAATTTTCCTCTAGTGATTTTGGAATTAAACATGTTCTTAGAGGTGTTACTAAGGCATTTGAAACATCTGTTATAAAATAAATGTCCTACATTATCTAGAGAAATTTTGTTTATGAATCATTATAAGCATATTTCCTAAGGGCTATAAACTTTTTAGTGGTACATGAAAATATTTGAAGACTATAAAAATGAAAACATTTCCAAAGTACAAAATATAAAACTTGTATTAGAGGGGTGCCTGGGTAGCTCAGCTGGTTAAGCGTCTGGCTTCGGTTCAGGTCATGATCTCATGGTTCGTGGGTTTGAGCCCCACATCAGGCTCTGTGCTGACAACCAGCTCAGAGCCTGGAGCCTGTTTCAGATTCTGTATTTCCCTCTCTCTCTGACCTTCCCCGGCTCATGCTGTCTCTCTCTCTCAGAAATAAATAAAACATTTAGAAAAAAACCACATGTATTTGAATTTAATAGATATCTAGATATCTCTATTAGACACATGTATAATAGTTTAATTAATTATTCAAATTAATATTCAAGAAAGTTTTATTATTATGAAAACATATATCAATTCTTTTTTTTTAATTTCCTGAGCATTTTAGAGTATCCAGGATAACTAGGGAGAAACCATATCCAACCATGATAAAGTATACAGTATAAAAAACCACAGACAGAAAATCAATACTATGCAAATCCTACCTCTTTTAGAAAAAAAATATGTATGGAATATGTTGTTTTGTAATATTGCTTTAATTTTGAATATATGGCATATAGCTGAGACTGTTTTTCCTTTTTTTTTAAAGATTTTTTAAAATGTTGGGGCGCTTGGGTGGCTTAGTCGGTTAAGCGTCCGACTTTCGCTTAGGTCATGATCTCGCGTTTGTGGGTTCGAGCCCCGCGTCAGGCTCTATGCTGACTGCCAGCTCGGAGCCTGGAGCCTGTTTCAGTCTGTGACTCCTTCTCTCTCTGAGCCTCCCCTGCTCATGCTGTCTCTCTCTCTCTCTCTAGAAATAAATTAAAAAAAAAAAGATTTTTAAAAATGCTTACTTTTGAAAGAGACAGAGAAAGAGAGAGAGCAAGAGCAGGGTTGGGGCAGAGAGAGAGGGAGAGACAGAATCCAGAATGTGAAGGAGGCTCTGGTTCTGAGCTGTCAGCACAGAGCCAGGACAAGGGGCTGGAAGTCGCAAATCATGAGATCATGACGGGAGCCAAAAGTCAGAGGCTTAACTGACTGAGCCACCCAGGTACCCCTATCTCCTTTTAAAGAAACACAACGATACTACCACATCAAATCAATTAGTCTTCATCACTTTGTTCCAGGTATGCTTTGTAGCAGCTGACCAGGCTCACCTTGGTAACTGCAGTGCTTGCTTTCACATGGACTACAGGTGCACCACCCCCCTACCATCCCTTCTTCAGAGTTATATTTCTAAATCAGGGATGTGGCCAGATCTCTTTCCTGCTTCAAAGTCTTGAATAGCTTCATAATGTGCCCATGGAAAGTCCAAGCTCTTTAGTTGATCCCTGAGCCATTTTCTCTAGCTATGTTGGCCTGCACACCTTTCTTGCACCGAGCTTACCCATTCCTGTCTCTGTCTTCACATTTGTAATGCCATCTGCTCTTGGAAAGCTCTTTTTTCTTATTTGCCTGACTACTCTACACTCTTTAAAGCCCTTAATTTTGTGAGGTTTTATCTCATTATCTATGCCCAAGGTCATCTCTTCATTTTATTTGGCAATTAAAAATAAATAACCAACTAAATAAGTAAGTCAGAGTAATAGAACACATAATTTCTATACTAAGGACAACTATTTTCTCCCTTTAATTCTCCATTCGAAATTGTGATTTACAGTAATAACTTTTATAAATAATTGCAATAATTTAATCAACGTAAAAGGTATTTTAGATTTGTGACTGTATTTATTGAAAGATAAACGCTGTATTTTAGGAGTAAGAAATGATCCTCTATGTCCTTCACTCAAAGAAATGGTTTAAAAATGAGACATAATTTAAATTACCTAGGTTGAATTGTCCTTTATGGTATCTATGCATTAATCTGTTACATACAGAAATCACATGAGAATTATGTATTGAGAGTAATGCATTGTTTTTTATGGATCAATGATATTTATAAAATTCCTTCTGATTTAAAAGTTCTTAGACTCAGGGGAGCCTGGGTGGTTCAGTTGGTTAAGCATCTGACCTGGGTTCAGGTCATGATCTCATGGTTCATGAGTTTGAACCCCACATCAGACTGCCGGCTGTGAGCACCGAGCCTGCTTGGGATCCTCTGTTTTCCTCTCTTTCTGCTTTTCCCCTGCTCGGTCCCTCTCTCTGTCTCTCTCAAAACAAATAAACTTAAAAAAAAAATTAAAAATTCTTAGATTCAATTTAGGCTGCTAATGATACTCCTTCACCATAACAGCGACAGCTCTCTGCAGTGTGGACACATTGTTGCAGTATATTCAACACCCTGAAATTTTTAAAAGTACATCTGAGACAAAAATTGTTAAATGCCCATTACTGTTTAGTTCTCTCCTTCGAGATGGCAATCTTTTTATAAAGATTAAGTTTAGTTTGCTGTGTATAATAACATTGCCTAACAGACCATTTCATAGATTTAAGATTCTCTTCAGGAAATAGAACCTAGCAGTTATATCAAATTTGCTTGCTTAGATATCTATTTATCTTATCTTGTTTAATCATTTGTTTTCAATGAAATATCCTCACACAAGGGGCAGACAATTGTTTTAGTTGACATATTCCAGGAGGTATGCAAAATTGAACCAAGTGTTTGTCACAGTGATTTTATTTATATGATGCAGGCATTTTGAAGAAAATGCATATGGTAAAGACTATTTATTTTCTCTTTTAAAGAAACAGATTTTTTTAAAGTCTAATTTACATTTTAAATGTTAAATGAAGTTTCACCTTAGCAAAAACCTCCATAATTTTATCTTTTCAAGAAACAAAAAAGAAAAACAAATGAGATTTTAAAAAAAGGGGGGGTTCAGGAAGGGAGGTATTTTTCATTTCAACTTTTTTTCTTTCCTCTTCCTCTACCTATATATCATTTAAAATTGTCTTCACTGTAGTCTTGTAAATTCTCTATGAATGTAAGTATCCTAATACTCTTGTTGTAAGCAGTGCATGTCTACAGGGCTTCTGAATATAAGTAATTAGCAGTTACTTAAATAAATAATTATAACGTAGTGGCACAGTCTTCTGAAATACTTTCTGTGTGGGGTGACTGGCTCAGTCAGTTAAGTATCTGACTCAGTTTCAGCTCAGGTCATGATCTCACGGTTTGTGGGTTGAGCCCCGTGTCTGTCTCTGCACTGACAGCCTGCTTAGGATTCTCTCTCTCCCTCTCTCTCTTTGCCCCTCCTTGCCTCATGCTATCTCTCTCTCTCTCTCTCTCTCTCTCTCTGTGTCAAATAAGTAAATATTTAAAAAAATAAAATACTTCTGTGTGAAGTGAGTTATCATTAAAAGAAAATTATTATTAATTCTAATTTAATTTTTAACCTGAACTTTAAATGTACCAACAATAAATTCTCTGTATGGATAAGCTTATCAATGATAATGGCAATGCTATTAAAACTTATATGGCATAAATATTCTGACCCTACCATTTATAAGTTTGGTGACATTGATAATTTCTGTACTTTCTCTGAAACGTTCTTTAGTTTCCCTTTCTGTAAATGGAAAGGACAGAGAAGCTGGATAAAATTAAATGAGATAGTCAGTGTAGGAGAAAGCATCATATGAATTGTGATATACTATAAAAATATTGTTCTTATGTATATCATTATTTTTCTTTTGTTTTCCAACTGAATTGCATTCATGGATTTCTACTTTACCTACTATCATTATTCTAAAAGTTTATGCCTCTTAAGTGTAAACTTGGGAATAATTCTCAATTGACTGGTTCATGGTATTCCTACTTCTAATAATAATTATTTAGCTACGTTCACTATACAACTTGTATCAAACTGATTTAAAATTGCATACAAGAGAGATGTCACTGAAATTTTGCTAAATATTCACTCAAAATTAAAGTATCTGTCCTAGTACTGCCAAAAAGTTTCTTCGAAGGTTTTCTATAAATATACACAATCACAAAGAAACAGTGATCCCCTGTGACTGAGATGTTATTACATTGTTTCTTTACTGAAAATTGACTCAATGCACAGTTTTATTTAGAAATTAAAATGATTCTTTGTTCTACTGTTATGTTCTTTCCATTAATTAAAACTAGTCATTGAGAAATGTTCCTTCGAAAAGTATTGTTCCTCCTTTGAAAATTAATGTTTATTATGTTTTGTTTTCTGTGAAAATTTAAGCTTTAATAACTTTCCATATCCTTTACAATATGAAGAAATTATTTTAAATTATTCTACTGTAAGCTTAATTGCTTTTGTTTATTAAGGTTTGTTTTACCATTCTTTTCTCTTTTTTAAATCTATTTATGGGACGGGGAGGAATCCCTCTGTCAGTATAGAATCACCAACTAGAACTCAGGAACCATGAGATCATGACCTGAGCCGGTCAGAGACTTAATAAACTGAGCCACTCATGCACCCCTGTCTTACCATTATTTTCAATATAATTTTAATATGTTTAACCACATATACACATAAGCACATACTCACAAGATCATGCACATCTACACACACAGGCACATGTATGAATATGTACTAAATATATCTTTATGTCCACCAGCGCCAGCTGCAAAATTTGCAAGTCTCAGTGCAAAATGAAAATGTTGGATTTCCTGTTTAAAAAATTAAAAATTTCAGGACAGTACCAAAAAAGCATTAAACTAAAAGTTAGGCTTTTTGAGAAAGGGCCCAATGTGATTGCATAAGCCACACATTCATTAAGGCAGGCTGGGTTGTTCAGATTTTCTACAGGAATATTGTGCAAACTTAATAAATTGTTCTTCCTTTTCCTGCTAGTGTATCAGTGATATGTCAGGAGGAAAAATGATAATAAAATACCAATTGCTGCTATTAATAGTACTTTATGATTATAAAATATATACACTTTTTAATCCTTAAGAGTAGAACATGGGTCATGTTTTTTAAGAAAAAATCAATATCTTTGTATCCAACTTTTCAGTGACTTTTCTGACCTATTAAATCTCTGAAGTGTAGCTCAAAGGCAAAAAAAAAAATCTGTATATCTCCAAGCATGATATCCATACTTTACATTCAATGCCTTGTACAGACTATGCTCTCATGAGAAGAAAAGCATCTAAGAACTTTCTCCCCGGTGGAAGGAGTAAACTCTAATCTAGTGACCTCATGAATTCATTTGCTAAACAAATTTCTTTGACGTGTAACCTACTTGTATCTAAAATAGCCTATCAAAAATGTTTGGACTCTGTTGACAATGGAAAGAAGCCATTGATATGCAATTTTATATTATAAGCCTACGCGGAAGTAGTTTCGATTCGGAAGTGTTAATAATACAGCATTTTGGGGCACCTGGGTGGCTCAGTCAGTTGAACGTCCGACTTCAGCTCAGGTCATGATCTCACAGTTCATGGGTTCGAGCCCTACATCAGGCTCTGTGCTGACAGCTAGCTCAGAGCCTGGAGACTGCTTCATATTCTGTATCTCTCTCTGACCCTTCCCTGCTCGTGCTGTATCTCTCTCTCTCTGTCTCTCCCTCTCTCTCTCTCACACACACACACACATTCAGAAATAAATAAAACATTAAAAAATTAAATAATACAGCATTTTATAATTTCAAAAGATTTTTTAACAGGAATCTGAGTCCTTCTCAATTAGCTGTATATCAGCTTGGTGTTCTAGCAAGTGGGCATGGAGGGGGTAGAGGTGGACGTTGAGATGGTAACACATTCTGTCTTGTACCTGGATCTCTCAGCAACAGGAACACAGGTCATCTGAAAAGTCTTTTCTTCCTTATCTCTGGGAAATATTTTTATTCTGTTTTTGTCAAGCCTGTTGATGCCATTGTTTTTCATTTCTGCTGGAACTCTCCTTTATCAGTTTTATCTTATTTCACATGTACTTTAACATTTTTCACCGGCTTCTGTTATTTTATTTCTATTCATTCCTCAGCCCACTTCAGCTTGGGATCAACCATTAGTACTCTACCTAAATTGCCTACATTACTCAAATTATCTTTTCCCCCCCTTGCCTTTTCTTTTGTATTGTAACAGATAACATGAGATCTACTCTCAACAAAAACTTATGTGTATGATGAAGTATTGTTGACTATAAGCACAGTTTTTACCACAGATCTCAGGAACTCATTAATCTTGCAAAACCAAAACTTTAAATCTACTGAACATCAACTCCCCATGTCCCCCTCCTTCTAGCCCTGGAACCCACCATTCTACTTTCTGTCTCTATGAGCTTGATTGTTTTAGATACTGAATGTAAGTGGATGCCTGCAGTATTTGTCCTTTTGTGGCTGGCTTATTTCACTTAGCAAAATTCTCAAAGTTCATCTAGGATGTTGCATATGGCAGGAATTCCTTTTTAAGGCTGGATAATATCCCATTGTATGTATATGCCACATTGTTTTTATCCATTCATCCATCAGTGGACATTTAGGTTGCTTTTACATCTTAGCTATTGTGAATAATGCTGCAGTGAACACGGGGATGCACATGTCTCTTCCAGGTCCTGATTGTGATTTTTTAGATAAATACCCAGAAGTCAGATTGCTAGATTATATGGTAACTTGTTTTCAATGTTTCAAAGAACTTGCATTACTGTTGTCTGCAGTAGTTGTACCATTTTCCATTCCCACAGATAATGTACATGAATTTCTCCACATCCTGACCAACACTTGCATATTTATAGATTGGTTGATTGATTGATTGATTGATTGGATAGTGACCATCCTAACAGATATGAGTTGATATTTCATTGTGGTTTGGTTTGCATTTCCCTGATGACTATCATTGTGGTTTGGTTTGCATTTCCCTGATGACTAGTGATATTGTGCATCTTTGCATATACCTGGTTGGCCATTTGTATGTCTTTCTTGAAACAAAGGTCATTCAATGTTCTTTGCCCATTTTTTTAAATCCAAATGACTTGGGTTTTAGCTATGGAGTTAGAGGAGTTCCTTATATGTTTTAGATATTAACCCCTTAACATACATATTGTTTAAAAATATTTCTGATATTCTGTAAGTTAGTTTTATTCTGTTAATTCTTTCCTTTGCAGAGGAGAATATTTTTTTATTTTTTGTTTTTAATGTTTATTTATTTTGGGGAGAGAGAGAGTGAGAACAAGTGGGGAGGGACAGAGAATAAGATAGAGACAGAATCTGAAGCAGACTCCAGGCTCTGAGCTATCAGCACAGAGCCTGACACTGGGCTTGAACCCATGAACCATGAGACCATGACCTGAGCTGAAGCTGGATGTTTAACTAACTGAACTACCCAGGTACCCCCAAGGTGCTTTTATAGACTGATATCGTTCTGCTTGTATATCTATGCTTTTCTTGCCCTTTTAAAATAGTACAACACCAGCAAATACACCCACATATAGACCAACAGAACATAATAGAAAGCCCAGAAATAAACCCAAATTTATATAATTAACTGATTTTCAAAAAAGGTGCCAAGAATACAGAATGGGGAAAAGACCATTTCTTCACTAAGTGATATTGGAAAAACTGGATATCCACATGCAATAGAATGAAAATGGATCCTTATATTATAGTACACCCAAAAATCAACTGAAAATGGATTAAAGACTTAAATAAAGACCTGAACCTATGAAGTTCCAGAAGGAAAGTATAGGAGAAAATTCCATTACTTTGGTCTTGACAATGATTTCTTGGATATGACACCAACTTTGTATTTTGTTTACGTTTTCAGCTAACTTAAGACCCTTGTGATTTTGAAACATGGATAATTCCTTACCAGTAACGTACTCTTACTTCGGTTTCTGAGACATGATTTTTTAGCCTTCATATATATTCACCTCATCCCTTTTGCTGGCTCCTCATCTTCCTTCTGACTTTTAAAATATATTTTCCACAGCTCTGTCATTTTATTCTTGACTTCTTGCTGGGAAATTCATTTACAATGATGCCTTTAACCAATTTGTCATAAAACTATATTGTAAAAAAAGAAAGTTGAAACTCTTTATCTCAGACTAGCCCAGATATATTTATCCAACCTCATGCCTGTTGTTCTCTTCATCAGGCTTCTTGTGGTCAAACATACAGAAGAACTCTACATTCTTAAACCTATTCTTAATTTTGTTCAGTTAAATTTAACAAACAGACTTGAATAGCCACTGTGTGTAGGATAAGTAGCATATACCCTGCTCTGCAGGGACATTTAGTCTAGGCCTTTTGCACATGCTGCTCACTCTGCCTACGTGTTCTTCCACAAACTTTTCTTGGTTAACCCTAGTTTCCTATCCAGTTCAAATACAACCTGCTCTGTGAATCTCAACCAGACTTCTTTAGGGAATGTATGTGAGCCGTTCTTTCTTTGGTCTTAAATGATAAACTGTGTATTTTCAATATGTCGCTTTTTGTATGCTATTTGGTTTTTGTTTACACATATATAAACATACATATATATGTATATACATACACATACATATATATATATAGTCCTCACTAGAATTCTTCAGAAAACAATGTTTCACTTGTCTTTGAATCCTCAGTGACTCAGCTATAAATGGGAATGAGGAGAATCTATAAGAACAGATAAAAAATGATTTTCAGGGCATGCCATTTAATTGAAAACAGCAAAGTAGAAAAGATTAAAGCCTTATACCATAAATAAGAAATACTTTTTTTTAACATTTATTTATTTTTGGGACAGAGAGAGACAGAGCACGAGCTGGGGAGGGGCAGAGAGAGAGGGAGACAAAGAATCTGAAACAGGTTCTGGGCTCTGAGCTGTCAGCACAGAGCCCGAGATGGGGCTCAAACCTATGGACTGCAGAATCATGACCTGAGCCGAAGTCTGATGCTTAACTGACTGAGCCACCCAGGCGCCCCAAGAAATACTTTTTTTAATCATTATTAGTTCCTAATGAAAACATGGCTAAGAGGTAGCAAGGAAAACTACTTATTAAAAATGGAAACAAGATAGGAGATAGACTTGGCAGTACATATTGAAAAGAATATATAAAAGAGACATATAAAAAGGGTCTTTTAAATTTTGTATTATAATTATATACTATACGCAAGTAGTGCCAAAAGTTCCAAGCCTGTAATTTTTTTAAATCCTAATATTTGTGTACAAATATTTTGGAAATATCCTATTTTGCTGTACTTTCTGTTAACAAGAAAAGTTTCTTCCAAGGAGTTCTCTGTGGCCATTGCCACAGCATTAGCAAGAATGCCAAGTGAGATTCAGATTGCATTTTCTCTAATTAGGCTGTTGGGGTGTCTCATTTCCCTATAATATGTCAGCATGTGAGAGTTTGAGGGGAATATGTATGATATCCATATCACAGGAGATATTATAAATTGGGGTAGGAGGTATAAAAACACATTTTAAATTAGATGGTTAACATTTAATATTCAGACATCCTAAAGAAATAACATGGGAGGCGAAAAAAAGCTATGTATATCATGTTACTATATATAGTATTATCTACAACTGGATTTTCTTCCTTTCTATTCTTTTATGATTATAAATGTTATATAAATTTAGTGTAAACATAGAGCCTTATAGCAAGAACAAATAACTCTCTACCTTACATGTAGGAAGTTTATATCCAACGAGGTTAAGGGACTTTTTTAAGGTCACATAGAGTTTAGAGGCGTTAGTTTCAAAATACAAAATTAACTTTTTCCCCAGCATATCAAAAATCTCTCTGACAATCTCTGATTCTTTCAAGATGTAGGAATTAAGGAAGTACTGGAAAATATGACTTGTGAACTAAACGAAGTGGAGAATGCAGTGTTCTCCAGGTTATAGCCTTAATAAGGAAGTTGATACTCATTAATGACTATTATGGGATATAGAAAAAGCATATTTAAAGTCAACTGCAATTTTCCTGGAGAACACTACAGAGAATGAAGCATTATGAATGAATAAAAAATTGTGCGGAAATGAATACAGAAAAGATGAGAGTACATAAAAATTAGTTTTAATATTGGAACTGTATATCTATTTAAATAAATATAGAATTTTAAGAAGAGTGGTTTTTCCATTTCAAATTGTTTACTTCCTTAACATTCATGGTTAAAAAAGAATTTCTTAGTTAAATTATCCTTATACAGAATGCTTCTAACATATACTACTTGCATTTGACTTGGATTTGTTTAGGTAAATTTTTATAACTTTTTTTAATCAACTCTTTGCAAACTTGTACAGAACTGTCTTTAGACAGATATTCTGTTAGTGTATTCAGTGAGTGAATTAGGAAACTATAAGAAGTCTTGTTATGTGAGTATAATTTTCATTGAAAAAATCCACTTCGGATAAATCTAAAAACTATCTAAAATTCTCTAATATATGGTGCATGAAAAGAACTGTACAAGTCTTTTTCTTAAAAGTAAGAGGAAATTGTCAAATTGCATTCCTTTTTAGTTAGAATTTAGGCTTTAATTTTAATGGTATAATACTTAAAACACACAAAGAACGAGTCAAGTGCTGAATTGTTCTTTTGGCTATTTTTAAAAAATATTAAGTGCAATACAGTATCCTTCATTTCACATTTAACCGGCATAGCATGATCATAAGAGACACGTTGAGAAAAATAGTCAATGGTTTCTCCACTTTTCTCAAGGGTCTCTCAAATCTTTACAATTCAAATATCTTTCTTCTGGAGTACCTAGCAGGTCACCATTATTTTCCAACACTTACAAAATTTACTTTCCAAAACGTTTGCACTAAAGGAGCTATTTGCTAGTGTTAAATGTATTGGGATTTTTGCATGATATTAATTATATAAGTGGTCAGTTCATTAGTGAGTAATTTCATATTATGATATTATTTTGTTACATGGAGACTGTTACTGAACACTTAACATCCCAAGGACTTTCTGAGTAATTAGATGAAACACCACCACTTTGAAAGGATTATTTAATCAATCTGAAATGTAAACTTCAAATTTATAAAATAGGTAGTTAGTCATTTTAAATATTAGTTGGCTTTCTACTTTGTAAATTCCAGACTGATACACAAGCTGACTTGTGGATCCCAGGGCTAATCCCTCTAGCCTTCCTCTACTTTCATCTGCAGGAATATACCACAATCTGTAAACCAAGGTCAGGCCATATCACCACACGATTATACATTCATTACTGATCAAGTCTATTTTTCACCTAGCTCTCAATCAAACTATCATCAGAATGCAATCAGAATTCTAAGAATAGGAGATGAGTTTAGACAATGATTTACATTAATAAATAATCTACCTCAGACACTAAGTGTTTTAATTTGCAGTAGAGATCTAAATGGGGGAAATGTAAGCTCCGGTAATGGATTCATAAACTCGTTACATAGAAAGGTCAAGAAAAGGTTCTTCGTTGTTACCTCATTCCTGAACTGTGTAAATGACGTAGGCAGGTAAAGCTTCTTTCAAAATTTTAGGTATTAGTCCTAATGAAGCAGGCGCAGTCATTCTGAATGTCTATACTTGGTTTTAGCGCATCCAGCAGCTTTATTATGTATCTTATCACTCCCAGTTTTTCTCTTTTCTCATTGTTAAAGTGACAATATAATTTATTGATCAAATAAGGACATTTCTGAGAATGATATGATATATTATTAATAATGACAGAGACACAATAGGCACAAACTAAAACTGTCCAGGGCAAGGCAAGACTTGTAGTAATGCTCCTTTCAACCTCTGTGCCAAGTTCTACTCTTTACTTTTCAGGAAACTCTGTCTGTAGCTATTGATCATTTTAAAGTGTCAAACACCAGTAAGTGATCTAAATATTACCTCAGTGGACAGGTTTAGATTTTTTTTTTCTTAGCATTTTATTTTTTTTTTTAATGTTTTATTTATTTCTAGGAGAGAGAGAGAGAGAGACAGCGTGAGCAGGGGAGGGTCAGAGAGAGAGGGAGTCACAGACTGAAACAGGCTCCAGGCTCTGAGCTGGCAGTCAGCACAGAGCCCGACGGGGGGCTTGAACCCACGAACCGCGAGATCATGACCTAAGTGAAAGTCGGACGCTCAACCGACTAAGCCACCCAGGCGCCTCTCTTAGCATTTTAAACATAAAGACTAAAACCTTAAATTAAAGAGAGAAAGCTCTCGTTACATAATTCCAAAAATCGTCCAGAGAGGGAGTTTTTCATAAATGGTGTTAATAAATGCTTGCTTCCCTACCTATTACTAAATTTGGTATCCTGCAAGTTTTCAGAAGTTTCTACAAATAATGTGTTCTTTTATATACAATGTTTTCTTGCATCCACATTTACACACTCCTTCCTTTTAAGTAAATTTTGCTGGCCATAGTAAACCAGCCAATGGCTTATCCAATTATTATTGCCTAACTTCAAGTCTTATGTCTCTGTTAGAATTTATCCCTGCTAAAGGCTACTTTAACTTTTCTAAAAGTAACCATGACAGGTAAATGTTAACAATAGAGAAGTACTTTAAAAATGCTAAATAGAAAGCAATTAAAATTTGAAAGCAGCAAAACTTTACAAAGCTGATTAAGATATTTCCATGATCCTAATAGATCAAAAACAAAAAAGAAGCTCTCATTTCTGTCAGGAAACTAGGTGCTAGCATGGGCCCAAGCATTTCCTCCCCTTCTTAACCAACAAAAATATATTCATTCATTCATTCATTCATTCACCTATTTATTCAACAGAGTTTATTGAAGTCTAGCGTACACTAGAAATACAAAATGAAAGACAGCATGGTTTCTGTTTCATAGCCGAGCAAGGGAGATAAATACACAAACACAGAATTACAATATTATAGAGTTAGTCAAAACTGTACCGAGCAATAAACAGAAAAACACTGAAGAACACCAGAAAGGATTTATTCTTCTGGAAAACCTTCACAGAGTTCATACAACACTGGATTCTTGAATCATGAGTACAATTATTAAGCAGAAAAATGGAGAAATGACACTGCAGGCTGAGTACACAAAGCATGAAAGCATAGAGTAAAATGTGATGTTCATGAAGCTTCGGGCAGGTGCATGTGACTAGAATTGCTAGAACCCATGGTGTGGTGCCTGGTAAGGGTTTTAACCAAGAGTTACCAAGATGAACAAAAACATTTATGAATAAATCTTTCTGTTAGTATAAAAAGCATTTGTAAAAATATGGGGGAAAATGTTGGGCCCAGGGGAAGTCCATCAGTGACAAGGACATTCATATTTAACTTGTCCAAAAGCACTGAGACCATTTATTCATTTATTCTACATGTACCATATACTTCTATGCCAAATATTGTGCTAGCTGCTGGGAATCCAAAGAAGTAAGCTATTAAAGTATAATTTAAACAGTTGATGACTGGAACACAGTCTCTTTTATAAAACTGAAAATTGAGATAGAATCTGTTTCCTGCCTACCTTAAGTCTAGGGGTATGTAATTTTAAACGTTTTAGATTTTGATAATGCATTGATGAAGATTTATTTTCAACTCTGAGCCTACAACTAAGTCCTGTCCAAAGAGTCAAAGATGGATTATAAATCAATAAAAACAGTAAAATGTGTTAGGTTGTTCTTGGCAGATTTCTCTGGAAGGCGAGTAAAGGTGTGACAGTGATCAATATTAGAGCGGCTGTGCCTGAAACATTCATTTTCCTAAAATGACTTTGACCCAACAGACCCAGTCTTCTCATTCAAGGAAAGAGTTGATGGCAAGTTATGATCGCCTTTTAGCAACCTGCAGGTTTCAGCAACTATTGGTTTGAAGGTTTTATCCTACACCTGGACTATAAGCCGCTTGTCAACAAGAATTGTATCTTCCATTATCATCTTCAGTCTAGAAAACAGTGCTGTAACATCATATTATAAACTTTAGTCAAATAAAGTTAAGAAATGGGTATCTGTATTATGAATCCAGAATACTTCCACTTAAAACTTAGATGAAAACCTCTGATCCAAAATGTTTTTTCAACATTGGCAATCTAGGACCTTTCACTGAAATTTAATATACTTGAGTTTGTTTGGTGGGTTGTTTGGGGCAAACGAAAGACAAATATAAACCTAATTTTTTTTCCACTCATGTTGTGATTCACTAACTTTTCTAGGATTTCCTGTATGTTTGCTTTAATTCTCAGCAGTCTTTAAATAACCATTATCTAATAAACTTCAGCTCATATTTAATTGTATATAGGACAAGTTTTTTTCACTCAAGTACTCCTTTCAGAGTTGGATACTTTTGTCTCGGAAAATAATCTATTTTTTAATGTTCTATCATTCCTCTGAATCAAATAACTAACTAAATCATTTGATTTTGTAATAGTAATCTTAATTCTACTGGAGAAATCTTATCTTTTTAATTTGAAGAGTTATAACAGCTCTCCAAACCCTTAAAAATTTCATAACCTTCTGAACTGTTTCCAATTTATTGTATTTAGCAATAGGCTTATCTCATACCTACTCCATTTGCCTCTGTTCTCTCCCACAGAGAGAGCTTTCTTTTCTTTCTTCATCTAAAATACACATATGTGTGTGTGTGCATTTGGGTATATTTATACATATATACATATTTATAAATTTGTATATTTCCATGTGTATATATATATATATATATGTGTGTGTGTGCATATATAGACATTTATCTTTATCTATCTATCTGTCTCTTTTCTCCCTCCCCCTCTCTCAATTTCTCTATTTCCTTTTTTCCTTCCTCCTTTTCTTTCAAGACCTTTAGTTCACATACACACATTACTTTTTTCCTTTTTTTAAACTGTAAATTATAATGTTAATTTATTTGATCCCTTCCGCCATTCCCAAGTGATCAACTTTTTTATTTCCTTAAGATTTTCTCCAAAAGTCTAGCTTTTAATTCATTTGTTTTACTAGTCAGTACAAGGTATTCTAGCTCCTTCTGGGTGTTCAGTAACTTGGCATTCTTCCATCTAGCTTCCTCAGGCAATATCAAAAGAAAACTCCTGGAGGAGTTTAAAAAAATGTACTACATGTACATTTTCTCATGTCCGTAGCACTCTGGAGAAATTAATTAAGCTTCACAGTATCCTTCTGTGATATTATTATCTGCATTTTACTTGTGCAAATCTCAACACAGACACTAACATTTTGCCCAAAGTCAAAGAAAAGTGTAGTTCCTTACTGGGATCAACATTTAATTATTGTTTAAAGTCAATACTGTTTTTTTTCTACTATATCTCTCAGTGGTGTTCTCTCCCTCTTTCTGAATAAAACTAACATAATTTCATTATTATGATATTAAAAGCTTCTTTAATAATATGATGTCTATGAAAGTTGTAAATTTAGGTATTCTTAGAGTTCATTACTTTAATAACATTGCCTTATAATTTATAAATTATCTAATTTTTATATCTCCAGTTTTCCTTATTAGAATTGTTGAATCCATTTTTATATAATTGAGCTTTATACTTATTTTTAATTGTGCAGTCCACATTTATAATTACTGTGTACCCTAATTAGCAGGTTTTCTTAATTTCTATTTTTATTGTATTTTATTTTTATTTTTTACTTTTGAGACAGAGAGAGACAGAGCTTGAGTGGAGGAGGGGCAGAGAGATAGGGAATCACAGAATCTGAAGCAGGTTCCAGGCTCTGAGCGGACAGCACAGAGCCCGACACGGGGCTCGAACCCACAGACTGTGAGATCATGACCTGAGCCGAAGTTGGCTGCCCAATCGACTGAGCCACCCAGGCGCCCTAGGTTTTCTTAATTTTCAAATTTTAAGTTTTTATTTTAATTTTAGTTGGTTAACATACACTGTTCCATTATCTTCAAGTGTACAATATAGTGATTGAACATTTCTATACAACACCTGCTGTTCATCACAACCAATGCCCTTCTTAATACCCATTATGTATTTCACCCATTCTTCTACTCTCCTCCCCACTGGTAACCATCTGTTTGTCCTCTATGGTGAACAGTCTGGTTCTTGGTTTGCCTCTCTCTCTCTCTCTCTTCTTTTCCTTTTGTTCATTTGTTTTGTTTCTTAAATTCCACATAGGAGATTTCGAAATCATATGACATTTGTCTTTCTCTTATTTTGCTTAGCATTATACTCTCTAGCTGCATCCATGTTATTGCAAATGGCAAGATCTCAATTTTTTAGGCTGGATAATATTTCTTTATATGTATCTAAATATATATATATCTAAATATATATATATCATTTTCTTATTCAGCTATCAGAGGATATTAGGGCTGCTTCCATAATTTGGCTATTGTAAATAATGCTGCTTTAAACATAGGTGTGCATGTGTCCCTTTGAATTAGTGTTTTTGTATGTTTTGGGTAGATACCCAGTAGTGCCATTACTGGATCATAGTGTAGTGCTATTTTTAACTTTTTGAGGAACTTCCATGCTTTTTTCCACAGTGGCTACAACAGTTTGCATTTGCATCAACAGTGCAAGAGAGTTCCCCATTTCTCCATACCCTCATGAACAGTTGTTGTGTTTTTTTTTAACAATTTTAACAAGTTTGACATGACATCTTATTATAGTTTTGATTTGCATTTTCCTAACAAATAGTGATGTTGGGCATCTTTTAAAATGATATCCTTTAAAATTTGATTACTAGAAGCATTGATGTGGTAGCCTAACATAGTAGCATCAGATATCTGTAATGGGTACTTTCTATTTGACGTCACAAAGAGAAAAAAATGCTAACAATGCTACCTCAACAGGATGTTTTTAAATTAATTTTATTGTTTTAATTACTATAGCTTTGTAATATAGTTTTATTTTTTTTTCAATATTTATTTCTAAGAGAGAGAGACAGCATGAGCAGGGGAGGGTCAGAGAGAGAGGGAGACAGACTGAAACAGGCTCCAGGCTCTGAACTGGCAGTCAGCACAGAGCCCGACGCGGGGCCCGAACCCACGAAACGCGAGATCATGACCTAAGGAAAGTCGGAAGCTTAACCGACTAAGCCACCCAGGCGCCCTGTAATATAGTTTGAAATCAAGGAAAATAATGTCAGCTTTGGGTACAGAATTGTTTGTCTCAATGGTCAGGGGATTTTTATACTCGAACCCCATGAACTGTGAGATCACTTTCACTTTTAAATGATTGCTGAAAGAGAGAGAGAGAGCATGAGCAGAGGAGAGTGAGAGAGAGAGGGAGACACAGAATCTCAAACAGGCTCCAGGCTCTGAGCTAGCTGTCAGCACAGAGCTCAATGCAGGGCTCGAACCCATGAACTGTGAGATCATGACCTGAGCCGAAGTTGAACGTTTATCCAACTGAGCCTCCCAGGCACCCCTCTACTTTCACTTTGATCTTTATTACTTCGGGGTTTTTTTCCTACTGTTTTTGGCCTTTGTTCCCCTGTTTCTAGTTTGTTTAGGCATAAAGTTAAAGAGCTGGTTACAGATTTTTCTTGTTTCTTGAGGTAGGCCTGTATCACTATGAAGCTTTCCTCTTAGAACTGCTTTTGCTATATTCCATAGATTATGGTATATGGTATGTCCATTTTCATTTGTTTCACATTCCATTTGAGTTTTTTATTTCTCCATTGGCACATTGGTTGTTTAGTAGCATGCTGTTTAATCTTCAAATATTTTTAATTTTTCCAATTTTATTTTCATGAATGGTTTCCAGTTTAATACCATTGTGTTTTGAAAAGATGCATGATATGCTTTCAATCTTTTTAAGATTTATTGAGACTTGTTTGTATCTTAACATTCGATCTATCCTAGAGAGTGTTTCATGTGCACCTGTGTATGTATATAATATATATTTATTATATATATATTTGGTGTATATGTATGATATATATTGTGCTCTTGTGTATATATACATATATATATAATATATTCTGTATAATATTCATCAAATACACTAGGGTTTAATGTGTCATTTAGGACCAATATTTTCCCATTGATTTTCCTTCTGGATGATACATTGATTTAAGTAGGTATAAAGTCCCCTACTATTATTACATTACTGTTTATCTCTCCTTTTAAGTCTTTAAATATTCACTCTTTATATTTAGGTGCTTCTATGTTGAATGCATAAATATTTACAAATGTCATATCTTCTTGCTGAATGACTACTTATGATTAAGGAATGCCCATCTTTGTCTTTGTTACACTCATTGTTTTAAAGTCTGTTTTGTCTGATGTAATATTAATTACCCTGCTTTCCTATGGTTTCCATTTGCATGAAAGATCTTTTTTTCATTCCTTCAGTTTCTGTCTATGTATCTTTCTATCTGGGGTGAGTCATGTAGGCCCAACATAGATAAGTGTTTTTGTTGTTGTTTTTCTGACTGGAGAGCTAATCTATTTACATTTAAAATAATTATAGAAAGGTATGTACTTATCATCTTGTTGTTAATTGTTTTCTGGCTGTTTTGTAGTTCTCCTGTTCCTTTCTTCTTGCTCTCTTCTCTTATTGTTTGGTGTACTTTTTTAGTGCTTTGTTTAGATTCTATCCTCATTATCTTTTGTGTATCTAGTATAAGTTTTTGCTTTATGGTTACCATAAGACTTACATATTGTCAGCCTATATGTGTATATAGCCTACATACACACACACACACACACACACACACACACACACACACACAGTATGTACATACTATATATCATATAGAGTCAAATGTATATATCATATGATACTACACATCATATGTATATATAATATATATCATATATACACTATATATCATATATATATCATATATATCACACACACACACACACACAAATCCACATCAGTGTATCATAAGTTGATTGCAAGTTAAGTTTGAACATATTCTAAAACCTACATGTTTATTTTCCCCTCCCACATTTTATGTTTTTAATATCACATTTGACATATTTCTATTTTGTGTATCTCTAAACTAATTGTTGTAGTTACAGTTATTTTTGCTGCTTTTATCTTTTAATCTTCATGCTAGCTTTACAAGTACCTAGTCCATTATCTTTATTATATATTTTCCTTTACCAGTGAGACTTTTACTCTTGTGTGTTTCCTTGTTACTAATTTCTTTTCAGCTTAAAAAAAGCATCTTTAATATTTCTTAAAAGGCCAGTTTAGAGGTGGTGAACATTTTTAGTTTTTGCTTGTCTGAGAAACTCTTTATCTCTCCTTCAATTCTGAATAATAACTGACAGGTAGACTGTTCTTGGTTGGAAGCATGTTGCTTTCAGCAGCTTGAATATATCATGCCAATTCCTCTGGTCAGAAAAGTTTCTGCTGGAAAAATGTGCTGACGGTCTTATGGGAGTTTTCTTGTATATCAGAAGTAGTTTTGCTCTTGATACTTTTAAGATTCTCTCTTTATCTTTAACTTTTCACATTGTAATTATAGTGCCTCTTGGTGTAGATCTCTTTGAGTTCATCTTGTTTGGAATTCTCTAGTCTTCCTGAATGTGGCAATTTCTTTCCTTTCCCAAGTTGAAGTTTGCAGCCATTCTTTCTTCAAATATATTTTCTGTCTCTTTCCCTCTCCTCTTTCTGGGCCCACTACTATGCAAATGTTGTTCCACTTAATGTTTTCTCATAGGTCCCTTCTCACTATTTTTATTTATTTATTTTTCTTTTTGCTGCTCTTTTTGGGTGAGTTCTACTGCCTTGTCTTTCAGGTCAGTAATCCTTTCTTCTGCCTCATCTAGTCTGCTGCAGAGTCCCATTTAGTGTATATTTTAGTTCAGATTGTATTCCCTCTGTGACTTCTGTTTGATACTTTTTAAAATTTTCCTTTGTTGAAGTTCTTTTCATGTTCATTCATTCTTCTCCAGAGATTGGTGAGCAACTTTATGACCATGGTTTTGAACTCTTCATTAGGTAAATTACTTATTTCTAGGTTCATTAAGTTTGGTCCCCCCACCACCACCTGGAGTTCTATCTTATTCTTTCATTTGAAACATATTCTTATATTTCCTCAATTTTGCTTGACTCTCTGTTTTTGATTTTATATATTAGTTAAAACAGTCTTAAAGGAGTGGTCACAGGAAGACTGGGGGTGTGTTTCATTGTGCTATCTTTATAGTACCCTGGAGGTGATAGCCTACGAAAAACTGTCTCTCCAATCTTTCAGTCCCCCAGGCTTAGAAATGCAGACCTCTTTTCCATAAAAGCCAAGTGTTCAAGGGGATTTTCCTATGTGGACTGTGTGTACCCACCAGCTTGATGGGGCCACAGTGGAAACTGGGTTGAGACATGCTGACCTACCAAATTTGTCAGGACTGTACTGTGGGGCAGCACCATGTCAGAGAAAACCCACCTGTCAGGTTTGATGAGGAAAGGTTGCAGAAGAGCACATGGGCAGGGCAAAGAGTACTAGCAAAGTAGAAAGATAAAGTGCAAAACTGACACCCTCTAGCATCTCCATCCCTGGACAAAATTCCAATGGACTCCTGCCTCTTTGGCAGATACTTTAAGATTAGCCAGTGTATCACTTTCCCATATGATCTAAGCACTTTTCAATTGCTGTTTTTATGTCGGGTCCCAGGGTGAGTGAATCTGTGTGTGAACCTTTTAAAGAGCAAGTCTTGGTTTCTTATAGCCCATTGAGTATCCTCGACATAAGCTCCATTAGTTTTCAAATCCATAAATCTGGGGGGCTAATCTCTCTGGTATAGATCCCAAGGACTGGGGTGCCTGATGCAAGGCTTGAACTTCTCACTCCTCAGGGGTACACTCGTTTTTGTGAGATCCCTCTCACTTACAGGTTGTAGAACAAAGGGTGGGGTTTAGACAAGATAGTATCTCCTCCCTCCTCTTCTACCCATCTCAATATGGCCTTCCTATCCTTTTTTGTGGAGAAGCTATGCAACTAGTTTTAGAGGAACTGTTCATGTCTTTTTAGAGGAATTCTTCTATATATAGCTATATTTTTGGTGTGTCCATGGGAGGAGGTGATTTCTGAGTCTTTTACACCTACTATCTTGAATTGCCCCCATTCCTAATCTTATATTCTTTGTTCAGTGTTTTGGAACTTTATATTACCTCTGTTTTTGCTGTTTAATTTCCCAAACGATTCATATAATAAATTTACTTGTACCCTTAGGTTGTCATAATCAGTTTATTGTCTTGAGAGCACTTTATCTAATCTTAATGGAGGGGAATTAGGGCTCCAGCTGAGAAAGCTTAATGCTTCTAAATGATCTGCATTTTCTATCACATGACTACCCCCAATTAACAATAGTGTTAATGTCTTTTGTTTTTTATGATAAACAAGAAACTGCTTGTCAGAAAAGGAAATTAACATTATACCAGATAGTTTCAAATTGATGCCAACACAAGAGTTTATAGTCTGGAAAATACAAGTCAGATTTTCAATATTAAGATTTAATTATCTGATGTTTTCAATATTACTTCTCTGGTCAATGAAATAGCTTCTAGTATAGGGAATCCACATTTTAAACTATTTAGAAATGCCATTTAGAATCCAACAGTATTTCACTGTTGCATTTAATTTTGAACAAGATTTGGGTGAAGTGTGCTTCTTTCAGAGATGTAATATAAAATAGACTAATGCTATGAAATCAACCCTAGATCTCAAAAATTATATATTGTAAAATAATATAATGGTAGTAGTGTAAACATGAAAACTAAATTTGGCTATCATTTTTAACTTTATATATATATACATATGTATGTATATATATGTGTATATATATGTATGTATATATATGTATATATACATATGTATGTATATATGTATATATGTGTGTGTGTATATATCACATACACACACTCAGAAGCTCAAATATATTATACATACATACATATACATACAAACATATACACACTGGCTGATAGTAAACATTTTTTTTAAAAGCTAGTTTTCAAACTAAGGAGGAAAATCATACCGTTTCTACTGAATTATTAAATATCTTGAAAAAGTATGTACTATCTTCCAACGATAGTCCTTGGAGTTTAAGTGCTCAATCATCCCCTTTGTTAGTTTAATTCAACAGAAAATATCTTGTTCACATGCTAAATAGAGTTGGAAAGAAGCCACAGAAAATTATGATTACTCAATAAAAGAAATCCTTTATGTTGCCCTGCTCATAATTTCATATCTGTAGCACTGCAACCCTTTAATTATACTCAGTTGTTGAAAAATCAGATACAGTCCACAATTTATCTCTTTGACAAATTGTTGCTGGGTATTTCATTTGCAGCCTTAACATAGTATATGCAAAACTCACGGAAATGAGATGATTAGTTAAAGTAATTATACTTTGTATGCACAGTTTTAGTTTCGACTCAATATATATTTTAAATTTTAAAAAAATTTAGATTTAGTAGCATATGAGACTTAAAAATTTTTTACCGTTTATTTTTGAGAGAGACAGAATGAACAGGGAGGAGTCAAGAGAGACAGAGATACAGAATCTGAAGCATGGTCCAGGCTCTCAGCTATCAGCACAGAGCTCTATTTGGGGTGCATATGAGACTTCATAATACTCTATATTTTTTATTTAAAAATACCTGGGGCGCCTGAGTGGCTTAGTCGGTTAAGCATCCGACTTTCGCTTAGGTCATGATCTCGCGGTTCGTGGGTTCGAGCCCCGCATCGGTCTCTGTGCTGACTGCCAGCTCAGAGCCTGGAGCCTGTTTTAGTCTGTGACTCCCTCTCTCTCTGACCCTCCCTTGCTCACGCTGTGTCTCTCTCTCTCTCCTAGAAATAATAAATTAAAAAAAATTTTTTAATAAAGAAAAATATCTGAAGAATGATGATAAACATATTAATTTAAGTAGCACAGCCATTATGTTTCTAATTCTTTATTTCCTGATTTGAATATAACCTAAATTGAGGAATAAAGTAAGCTTGACTCAACCAATTTCCTTTAATCCTGTCTTCATTGGTTCTTGGATTTATCCTTGTCATATAGCATCATTTTTTACCCAGTACTATTTTGCATTAAATTTAATGTCATACATCAATTACCAAATCACAGTTTTTTTCTCTGCAGCTTTTGCTCTAATTTAATGATGGATTTATAATATTTGAATTATCTTCAGCTACTTTATTGTCTTAACTATACAAATAAAGGTATAGGAAAAGAAGAATTTCAAAATAGTAAAGACTAAAATTATGCTGGTTGGATGAGCAGTGCTTTTTCATTTAAAAGGCAAATTGAATATTAACTCCACATCAAAACAACAAATATTGCTGTCAGTAAACCCACGCACCAGGCACTCTGCTTAGTACTAGGTTTACAAAGATATGTCACCCTCTTTTTATATCTTTGCCTTCTTCAGTTACCTCCCTTTCTCAGTCCATTCTGGATGTTATGACAAAAATAGAATGAAGAAGCAGCTTATAAACAATAGAAATTTATTTATCACAGTTATGGAGGCTGGGAAATCCAAGATCAAGTCACTGGTTTGATATCTGGTGAAAGCTCTCTTCTGAGTTATAGACTGTCAACGTCTTGCTGTGCTCTCATGTGGAAGAAGGGACAAGGAAGATTTTAGGAGTGTCCTTTATAAGAAGACCAATCTCATGTATGAAGACTCTATCATTATTACCTAATCACCTTCCAAAGGTCCTTCCTCCTAAGGCCCCTACTTTGGGGATTAGAATTTCAACATATGAAATTGGAGACGAGTGGACACAAACATTCAAACTATAATACCCCTCCCTGCTCTGCTATCACTTTTTCTTCTTCCTAAAATTATCTTGATTGTTAGCCCAAATTATAGTCATTTACTAAATACTAAGAATGCATTTTAAGCCTAGGAGGATGTAGGAATGATGTGCCATTTAATATCATTGGCCTAGCCCATGTAAACAATACTTATATAATCATTATTAATGTCTCTCAACAGGAAGTAGCAGCCTGCATCCTCAGAATAATCATACACAGATTATAGTTTCCTATTTCTTGTCTAAGAAAGGCCTAAGTCTTATTTCACAAGTTCAGAGTTAATAAGAACTAGACATTTTATGAATTGAAATCCAAATTAACTCAAACTTTACAACTTACATATCAGTTAATTGGAAAGAAATGCTTTCGAGCATTTTGTCTTTGTTCTAAATTAGGTCTGAAATTTGGAGGTACTATATCTTGATGTTGCAAAAGCAAATAAAAGTAGCCTCTGGTCAGTTTTCCTTTCAATATATACAAAAGAAAATAATATATTTTAGTTGCATTAAAAACTAATCTGTATTAGTATTTTATGCAAAAAATAATTTTGATTTCATGGATTTGGGTTTAATCAGTTTCCATTTGAACTACTATGGGATGAATTAAGGAGCTAATTAACATCTATGTTTCCTTTGAAGAGGTAATGTTATTTTAGATAGTGTTAATTATATGTTATATCTACCTCCAGATCTACACATGTATCAAAATCTTTACTGATTTACAGAGCCTTCCTGTTACTGTAAGTGAAATGGCAATGCTTCTATGTACCAGTTCTTCCACCTTGAACACTAAATCCTACATCTTCTAGTTTGATGCATCCAGTCTTTCCTCCTTCTCATGCACAATCACGTTTTCTCTTTGGGATAACTCCCATGATTGTACAAATATGGATTTATTTTCCCTTCATAAAAAAGGGGAAAAAAAAGTTATTTGATTCTGTTTCCCCTCCCAGCTATTACCCCATATCTTTGCTTCTCTCTGCTGCAAAATTTCTCAACAAAGTTGGTCATTTTGGTTTATATTTGATCTCTGTTTCCCATAGTCCCTTAAAACCTATTGTTTCAAACATTTTCTCTACCATTTTGGTACTAATATTTCTCTTGTCAAGGTCAATAATATCCTCCACACTGTTTTGTCTAATAGTAGATTCTCTGTACATACCTTACTTGACAAATCAGCCATAAGTAACTCGGTGTTAAATGTCTACTTTTTCTCTTTATTCCACTGTCTTCCAGAACATTACAGTCTCTAGGTTTTCCTTCTGCCAAACTGTTTTCTCAGCCTCCATGCAATCATTTATTGTTAGTGGTCCTTTGTCCTCTTCTCTAACTCACTTCCTCAGTGATTTCATCTGGTTGTATGTTTTAAATACTATCCATGTGTCAAACTTGTATTCATTTTGGCATGTCCTGCTAGGGCTCCAGACACTCGGCTGCCTTCTAGATACTTCCACTTGGATACCTAACAGACCTCTTAAACTCACCTGAGTTGATTTCTTAGCAAACTACTTTACCTACAGTTTTCGCCATCTTTGTTGATGGAAATTTCAACCTTCAGCGGCTCACACCAAAATTATTGGTGACATCTTTGATTAACCTATTTCTCTCATCTTTCTCACATTTCATCTATCAGCAAATCCTCTCAGTTCCACTTGAAAATATGTCCACAATCCAATCACTTATCACCACCTTTACTGTGAACCCATTATCATCAATCACCTAGACTGCCCCAATCATTTTTTAATTGATTTCATGGCTTCCATCCTCTACCCCACTCAAAACACAGCCAAACTAATCCTTTCAAAACTGAAGTCATACTGCAGCCTTTTCACCCTTCTTCAAACACTCAGGCACACTCTTTCCTTAGGGCCTTTCCCTATTACATGTATGCTAACCACCACATCTTTTTCAAGTCTTAGCTCAAATGTCATTCCTCAAAGAGACCTGCTTTACCCACTATATTAAAAATTGAAACTCAGTTACCTTTCCACAATTTCCCCATTCTCCATTTTCTCATACACAGTACTTACCACCTTCTAATATACTATAAAATATCATCATGTCTATATTGCATTGTCTGCCTCCCTTCACTAGAACATAAGACCCACATAGACCGGTATTTTTCTTTTTCTTTCTTTCTCCATTGCGGGGGTGGGGGTGGGGGTTGTGGAGAAAGGTTGGGAGGTTCTCTTTTATTCACTGCTATGTGAGCAATATTTAGAGCACTACCTGGCACAGAGTGGGTTGTAGCACAATTCATATTTACTGAATGACAGAATTAGTATTCTTAGTATGTAGCTGGCAATATACTGTGTTGATTACTGGATTTAATTTTTCCAATAATTCCACAAGGTAATTATTATTATGTTCCTTCTGGTAGGGATGATAGAACTGATTCTGTGAATTTAGCCAATGCATCCAAAGTTACAGTCAGCAGTAACAAAGATTGGATTTAAACCAACTCTTTCACTCCAAATCCTACGCTTCTTAATCCTCTATCCCCTCCCATTTTTAGCAGTAGCTCATTATTGCATGTAAAACATGTACACAAAAGTACATTGTACTCAGAAAACAAGGTTTCTGTGATACTCAGGAAGAATAATAGCCCTACTTCTTGACAAGAATGAAAAGTCATTGTTGTGGACATTTGATGTTTAGAATTTATCTTACACTCTAATGAAATATATCAACTAAACCGTTTACTGCCTTCATGAGTTTGAGATGTCACATGTCAAACCTAATATACCCACCACAATAACTAGCAGATATAGATTGAAATACTTGAGAGAAATGTACTGAACGATTTTGACCCACTGGTGGCACAATGATAAAATAGTTTCTTGGGAAATAGATATAGCAGATATTATGTCACTATTGGCAAGGAAATTCATGAGGAAATGAGTAATTGCCATTCTTAATAAATAAATGTGTAATATTAGTGTTTGTTTTTCTTATCCTCTGTGTTAATATTTCCTCCAATCTGGACAGTGACTTAATTAATGATTAGTGCATTACTAGATTTTCAGATTTTTCATGATTTTCAGATGCTTCATGTTACTCACAAAAATATGTCATCTGAATGTTTCTAAATTTTTAACTTGGGTTTCTGTTTTAGCCTATTACATTTTATATGTTCAGAAAACTACAAAACAAAATCCAACATACTTTCTGATTTTTTAAATCTTTACTTAGAAATAAATCATTTTAATACTCTTATTTCAACTGACACATGATCTATTTTATTATAATTATTGTTATTTATGTTAGTATTGTTGTTATAGCTTATGAATAATGACTTATTTTAGATGAATGATTTCATCATAAAATTTAAAAGAATGATAAAAAGACACTTATATACTGTTCCTCTAGATTTATCAGATTTTAAGGTTTTGCCATATTGGTACATGTTCCATGTGCTGATTTGCTGAACTATTGGAAAAGAAGATACAAATATCACTCCACAAATTTCATTCCTAAATACATAAGCGTCTTCTAATGATTAGAAACTTCTACTATATAACCACATATTTTTATCACACTAAGAAAAGAAATATTCATTAACTAATGTCATCTATATACATCCATTTCCTATGTACCCAGTTGGACCAAATGGTCTTTTATACATTTCTTTTTTAACCTAGGATCCATTAAGTTTCACTCATTGCATTTGGTTGATATGTTTCTTTTGTCTCTTATACAGTCTCCTTGTTTTCGTTTTTCATGATTCTGAAGTTATACAGAGCAAGGCCAGTTCCCTCAGGGCTTATACTATAATAACCTGTATTGATCAGTTATTATTATATGAGCTATCTAATAAACTCACAATGTAGCCCTATTAGGTATTTCCCCTTTATTTCCTACAATGACATCAAACCTTAGAAAGGTGAACTAAATTTCCAAATTTATATATTTGTCAAGATGTAAAGTCAGATTTCAAACTATATAGATGCACATAGTGCAAGATCCCTGCATCTTGAGCAAACTATATTCCAGTATTTTGTTGTCTTGTTTTTAAATATTCATGACAATTGTTGAAGACAATAAGACAGACTTTATTCAAGGGAAGTGGGGAGCCATAGCAATAGTTGTAGTAGGGAACATTGCAGTAGGATTTTGTAGTGAGAGAAAGAGAATGGACTGAATTCTAAGTACAACATGAGCAAGAAGAAGTTTATAACCAAGAAGCAGAGTGGGAATCAATAGATAGAAAAATACTAAGAGAAAACTTAAAGGGTGAAAAAAAGTTAAGGGGAAGATTCTGACTAAACCTACCTAATTGGAAGGCAGGCTAGGGTGATAAGTTACCACCTAGGGAATGGTGAAGGATGAGGAACCCAATCAGATGTGAAGGGTAATCAGATATTGGGGTGTGGAGGAGGTTGGGTCTTGCTAAAACGAAGTAGCAGAGTCAGGGGCACCTGGGTGTCTCAGTTGGCTAAGCATCCAACTTCAGTTCAGGTCATGATCTCTTGGTCAGATCTGTGAGTTCGAGCCCCCATCTGGCTCTGTGCTGACAGCTCAGAGCCTGAAGCCTGCTTTGGATTCTGTGTCTCCCTCCCTCTCCACCCCTCCCCACTTGCACTCTGTCTCTCTCACTCAAAAATAAACATTCACGAAAATATTTTTTAAAATGATGTAGCAGAGTTCTTATTATAACTGGACTTTACAAGAAAGTGCACAAATAAGCCTAGGGAAATGTTTGGGGACCTGACTAAAGTTTGGTCAGGCAAAGAATTTTAGTCAGTTTGTAGTTCTGATTTATTTCTTGTCTAATATTGAGGAATTCTCATGTGCATTTTATCTTACACACTATATATAGTGAAATCATCCGTCAATAATACTGGTGGTATTTAGAAGGCTAACTGGTAGCCAAAGGGCAGAAACATTAAGACAGATAGTTCTAGGACTTCACTAGATGTTTCTTTTCTTTATTATCAAATGGTGCCAAAGCTGACAAACCCCAAGAATGCATCAAAGAATAAACCATTAGTAAAACCCAGACAAGGTGGTTTAGCTAGAGCAAGGGCAGAACTTGTGAAATTATTATCGTTGATAAATATTTGCTCCTCCTTTCTTTCATTTATTCTTCCTACGGAATCCAACTCCAACAGAAGCTATTCTACCACGTATTTGGCTTATTAGTATTTTTAATGTGGTTGTTACCAAGGTCAAAGAAGCCACACTGATTCCAGTTTTCCTAGTGATTTTTCCAGTTTTCCACATATCAGAGCTTTTAGAATACCTCGGATAATTAACAAATCAAAGAACAAACACCATGTAATTGGGAAGGTGATACCTGTGATAGGTGAGGTATTGTTCTATCAAGCTGAGCAATTCTAGACTAGTGTAGGCATTTAACCATTTGGAGACTGACTTAATGGTAGACCCTGTTCTAGTGGTAAAGTACTGTAGGGTCACAGGTGAACTGGGACATGAAGTAGATTTTGTAGAAAGTATAACAATATAGACAATGAAAGTGAGGGATGAACATACATTCCAAACTGATCATTTCAAGAGTAAAACATCTAAACTTCTCTAGAAGATTCGTCTTTCTTTGTTTTCATATTATGTAATAGAAATATAGGTAAATATGTATAAATTAAAATATGTATAATTTCCATTAGAATATAATTATATTCTAAATATCGTATGAAATTTAGACTGTAAGCTCCCCAACTACTTTTTTTTTTTTTTGCTTCTTCTTCCTTCCCTTTCTTTATCCTTTGTTCCTTGCTCTCTCCCTGCCCCTTCCTCCCTCCTTCCCTTTCCTTCCTCCCTGGCTTCCTTCCTTCCTTCTCTCCTTCCTTCATTTTTTCCTTTGTTCCTTCCTTTTTCCTTCTTTCCTCCCTTCTTTTCTTCCTTCTTCCCTTTGTTCCTTTTTTATTTCTTTTTTTTCCCCCCTGGTAAGAATCTCTGTGTTTGGCACATAGAAAGTTTTAGTTATGCTTGTTGAATAAATTAACCACATTCTGAATAGTGGCTGAAATTACCAGCATCTCAGTTTAAAGCTTGCTCTGTATGTGAATGGATTTAATTCCTTATGTTTAGGTCTATAATACAAATTTTTAAAAAGATGGTTAGTTCATAGGTGAGCTGTTTAATACTTATCTTTTACCATAGATAATACTAATAGCTTATAGAACATGATTTAGAGAGTACCACAGAATACCAACATTGGTGCAAAAAATTATGTTGATATCATCTTCCTAAATTGTTTTGTTAGTCATGGTTCAGTTGGCAGCAAAGGGAAACCTTTTAACCATTTTAAGCAGAAAGTGATTTAATATTAAGTTGTTGTTTTTGTGATATTGCTGACATGGTCAAAAGGGCAGGTTCTAGATTGTGTCTCCAAGGGGACCATAAGCACTAGGACAAGAGACAAACTGCCGAATGAATGAGTGCTGTCTCTGCCACAATCAGGAGGGAGGGGAATCAGGAAGTTGATGTCAGCATCATCTAAGGTTGTCCCTTCAAGGATAAGTACCCTGAGGTTATGACCAGATTGAGAAAAACCCAATGACCAAGCTTATGGTCATAAACAGAAGCACAAGAAGATGGCTTCTGTCTTTCCCACTTTTCAAATCTCACCTAAATGCACCTAATTGACTATATCTAATCCACATCTAGAATACTAGCTGCAAAAAAGTTTAAGATAAATTAAGACATTTTTTTGGTTAATTTGTTCTTTTAGCTTTTTAGTCCGGTAAGGTATATCATATGAAGGTGGGAATAGATGGTGAGTAGTAGTCCCACATACTTACTTCACCTATTTAGTTAAATCAGACTGCTCTCTAAAAGCTTTGTTCATCTTATTACTTCCATTTATCCTTACATTGTTTTTACCCACTTTCTTTCTTTTCATCTTCCAGTGTATTATTATATTACTGACCTTTCTACCTGAAATTTTAATCTCTTGCTGGAAAATATATATAACTTCTATCTGGCCTTCCACCTGGTCTTCTATTTGCTCTTCCTCATGGTAGCTACATATATTTTTTATACATGCGTCAAGATATTGAATAAAATGATTTCCTTCACATGAAATTTGATATAATTGCTATAATTATAAATCTTATTATTTGATTTGTTTCTTTTATTTTTATATCTGAATAATGTCTTTATTCAAGGTAGAGTGAAATTAGACAGAAATGCTTTCTATTTCATTGAAAGGTATTCAATTGTAAATCTTTTTCAAACAGAAAATTACACTAATGCTAATCTTACAGACATATTTAGATTTGCCTTCAACTTTTTGTAACTGCCTATTTTGTCCCAGGTTCTGTGTTAAGTAATAGGGCTAAAAAGGTGAAATACATCAAGATTCCTTTATCTAAAAGTTTTGGAAAAGTGGGGACAAGTACATATAAATAGACCACTTCAATATGTGCTCTTAGCATTTAGAGCAAATAGGGATTGCTAACAATGGGGGGTAGAGTAAAGGCTACCTGAGGAAATGACACCTAAGACAAATCTTAAAGATGAATAGAAATTTTCAAGGTGAAGGTAAAAAGTATGAATTATAATATGTAAACTGAAATGAAATTCTGTTGTGTAATACTTTTCTCCTGTAATGTTGTAGATATGACTTACTCTAGGTCATCAAACTCACAAACTTCAAAGGCACTGAGACAATAATTGTTAACGTCGCAATTCAAAGAAAATGTAGTAGTTCAGGTATTGACCACCCAAATGTGAGTTTGAGTTCAGTTGAGAAGATAGTATTAAAAGCCAGGCTTTGTCATAGAGAAAAATGAATTATCTAAATTCTTTACATCCTATCACCATAGAATTTATTCTATACTGTATAGAGGAGATATCCTTTCTAAATGTGCAAGTTCCATCTTCAAGCTCACCATGATAGAGTGGAAGAAGAATGTGAAGAGGAGATAAAAAGCCTACAGAAGCACCTGGGTGGCTCAGTTGGCTAAGTGTCCAAATTTTTATTTCAGCTAAGGTCAGAATCCTGGTGTGGTAGAATTGAGCCCTTGTTGGGCTTGTGCTGAGCACGGAGACTGCTTAAGATTCCCTCTGTCGTCTCTGCCTCATCTCTCTCCCCAACTCCTGCTCTCTCTCTTTCTCTAAATTAAAAATTTTTAATGTAAAATTCCCATAACATACACCAGTACCAGCCTGAAGAATCATGGAAAGGAGTAAGACACTAGGCCTGTTGCTCAAGGATAGATAATAACCAGCTTCCTAAGTGTTGAGTTGGGTGGGCAAGTATGCTGGCCATAAATTGATCCATTTTTCCATTAAATCTGGCATGGAAAAAAATTTGAGCCCTGTTCTTGGTTCCATACAGTATGAACATGTGTGGAAATGCAGTAAGTTCTACCTGTTCCCCTAGTGAAGAGTTTTGTTGTGTAATACTTTTCCTTATAAGACTAATGGACAACAGGTGCCCAAGATTAAAATACTGCAAAACACAAATACCTTAAGAGCAAATGACCAGGTTCCTTGGATGCCCAAATTGTTATAAAAGTCCAGACCAGAATAATTTCATCTGAAGACTTATCAGTCCAAATAAGATATTAAGCCAGCTACCCTACATTAGCAGTACCAGAAATATCAAAGGACATTGGATAGTTACTGGCCTCCCCTTAACCTATTAGTCTTTTTGATGTCACATTAACTTACTCCAGTAGATAGGCATTATTACAGCCATTCTGAAGAAGAGCAGAAGAAGGTTAAAGATTTATATGAATCAAGCACTTAAACTATAAGGAAATATGTTTAATAGAGAGTAACTGAGTTACCTAAGTGATTACTTAAATTATTGGATTAGACTAAATTTTCCAAATTTTAGTATAATTGGTTTTCCCCAAAAACTTGATGAGGCATTTTTATTGTTTGTTTATCAAAAACAAAGAACAAAAAACATTTCACTGAGAATCCTGCTCTTTCAGACAAATCTGCCTTTCATTCTTGGTTACCTTAAGCTCACAGTTTAGACCTTGAGGATAACTGTGGTAGTGGATGTGATGTGACTGGCATTGAGTTTCCTTCAAATTGTTTCTCAGTTTTTCATCTGAGAGCTATAACATCACTGACTTGTACCCAGAGTCACGAATTTTAACTTCTAATTCCAACTTCTTTATCTGAGCTCAAATCTCTCCCATAGACCAACAAAGGATTAAGAATGAAAGTTGCTCAGTAATTGTCTCTCCTATCTCTCCCCTCAGACCTCTGCACATGATTTTTCTCTTTCATCCCTGTCCTCTTGTATCAAATCCACAGGGTCTCACAGACCACCAGTAACTGAGTAGATAGACATTATGTTCTAAATAGGATTCATCTAGAATACTGTAATAAATGACTAGTATACTAATATATAGATGTAGATATAGATTTTTCTAAAAGATGGTGATGATGATATATACACCATACTGCTATTTAGAATGGTTCCTTAAATCAAATATAGCCACCATTCACAAATCCACATGACCATTTTTTCAGATTAATCAAGTTATAACTGATTAGTGTAGACTGTGGTTCCTAAGGAGGTCTAGTTTGACATTCAATTTCCCAACATATGATTTCCTTTCTGATTTATGAAAATAAGAAAGAGAAAAACAACATATTGATTGCTTCCCATTGTACTGGGTACCAGGCATGTGGAAATAATGTAGTAATGTTTAAAACTAATTCAGCTGTTCCTTTTTTTTCCTTTCATACTTGTTTTTCTATGTCATCTACTCTTGCACAGCCTTGATTTTGTGTAAATCTTTTGAGATATACCGTACTCTCAGTGATTGGCTTGGTTTCCACTTCGGTCCTTTTGACCTCTTTTAGGGCATTTTAAGGAAAATGTCTTAATGAAGACTGAAATTTTCCCAGTAACAGTATTTCAAATTTCCCCAGTAACAGTATTTCTTTCTTATAGAAATAGACACTCTAGTATTATCAACAGTAAATCTAAAAGTCAGTTATTTTACCAGGAAATAAGTTTATTTGGGAATAGTGAAGGAATTTCTATCTGGGACAAGCAAGTATGCCAAACCATAGGCAAGTCTGAAGAGACAGAGAAGGTCAGTTTTTATTAGGTTTTAGGAAGAAACTGGGGAGGGTTGTTTTGAACAATATTTTATTGGACAATAACAAGAGTTTGAGGTTGTGGCAGTTTCTCATTGTCTATAAGTGGTAGTTAGTATGTTGGTGGGGCAAGGAGGGTTCTTTCTTCTTAAAAGCAGGAGATAAAAAAAATCCTATGTACAACAGACACTCCCTTGTCAAGATAATTTTTATCTTTCTTCTTCCCGCTGTGTATGTAGACTGCAATTACTGGTATGTATGTGAGAGCACCCCCTTCAGGGCTTCTTGACTTTTTAAAATGATGTCTCCTTACTCATTTTCACAGTATCCTAAAACCCTTTATCTTTACCTTAATTAATGTGTATCTATTGTCAGGCCATTTTCATTTATAAGCACTTCCATTAGTTACCAATGCTCCAGTAATGCTGCTAACACTCGTCCACTTTAGTGTAAAGCAGGAAGTATTAACTAACTTTTTGCTCATCTTTCTACAGATCAAAAACAGTTACTAAGCGAGCTGGCCTATGGGCCTCTGCTTCAGTCTGTGGGTTGCCTGGACTTTTGCTCCAGAATGTAGATCCAGTTTAGATTTGCTCTTTGGGTCTCTTCTCATCCTTGGACTAATCAGTGGCAGAAGAAGAAGCAGAAACATGCAGTGGCTCTTACAAAGAAAAAGTTTTAAACAAAAAGTCTAGCAAAAGTTTTATTGTAGTTCATTAGCAAATAACTGCCTTGGGACCGATTAGTCCTAAACCAGTCATTGGCAAATAGGATGGGATGGGATTACCATGATTAATTAAAGCCCATTCTTGGAGGCAGGTAGATGTGAGAATGTGGATCATCCTCTTTTCTATAACTGTAGTTCTTGTACTTTACCCCAGGACCATCTACATCAGCATCACCTCTGAATATTATCTGAGATCCAAATTCTAGTGTTTCTCCTGATACAGACTGATTCACTGTGGGTGGGGCTAAAAGGAGTTTTAATAAACCTTTTTTATGATGATCCTAAAGTTTGAGAGCTGTTATCATAGGCTTTTATTTTCCCCCCTGTTTCAACTAAGAGTGTTCACTTGACTGAGATCAAGCCCTGGGAAGCAATGGGTAGATTTTTGTAACAGCAGAATTAGTTGCAAGCACTGGTTTTTCTACCTAAAAAAACTTATAAATATGGGTCAGTATATTGCCTACCACCACCTCTATAGTTGCCAAAGTTGTGACCCTGAAGTTCGGTTCAGCAGCTCAGCTGTAATCTGTGGGTACTTTTCTCAACAAGAACATGCAAGAGAAGTTCAGATTTTAGGCCTGGTGAAAAATAACGTTCTTCATTTGAAAGTAATGTCCATAATATGTAAGTATCATTTAGGCATTGCATGTAATAGGAAATGAAAATCTATATGAAAGCTTTCCACACCCTTGGTATCTTGAGATTTCCTTTTCATTAGAATTAAAAGGAATAACAGTGTATAAGTGTATCTGCCTCAGACAAGAGAGACTGAAAAATGGAAGAGCATCCTAAAATGTGCCCCTAAAGATCAATGAACTGTTCTGCTTGGAGTAGAGTCACATGCATTTTGTTCTAATTGATATTAAAAAAATATATAGATTCTCTATAATTTATAATATTATTTTTTTAGATTAAATTCCATGAGGGACTTTGCAGCACTACAAATGGTTTTTTGTTCTGTTGCTTTTGTAACCTGCATGACTTCTTAAATGTGCATAAACATTTATGCATATCACGCTCAAACATCAAATTCAACTAAATTAAACTATGAATATTGTGCTTATTTTAAAAAATATCAACTCAGTAAATTTTTTAAAGTATTTTTTAATTCCAGTATAGTTAACATAGTGTTATATTAGTTTTGAGTGTACAATATAGTGATTCAGCAAATCTATACATTACTCAGTGCTCATATCATGGTAACTGTACTCTGTAGTCTCCATCACTCATTTTACTGATCCCCTCACCCACCTCCCATCTGGTAACCGCCAGTTTGTTCTCTACAGTTAAGAATCTATTTCTTGGTTTGCCTCTCTCTTTTTCACTTTGCTCATTTCTTTTGTTTTTTAAATTCCACATATGAGTGAAATCATATGGTATTTGTCTTTCTCTAATTTATTTTGCTTAGTATTCTATTCTCTACCTCCATCCATATTGTTGAAAATGGCAAGATTCCATTCCTTTTTATGGCTGAATAATATTCCATTGTATATATAATATCTTCTTTATCCATTCATCTATCAACTGAGTAAATTTTAAAGACTGTGTTGGCTTTATTCAATGATTCATGAATTGGGTAGCATCTGACCTAGCAGATAGAAAGGAACTTCAAGAAGCAGTACAGAATGAAAGAATTTATTGGCAATAGAAAGCAAGAGCTTATAAGAAGTTATACTAGGCAAAAGAGTGGATTGTTTAAGACAAGGTCACTTTCCTTTAGGGGATGGTAACGATTTATCAGACACATTACCTAACTAGTGCAGATCAGGTGATTCCTGATTGGCTGGTTTAAGATTGCATTTCTAGGGGAACAGAAACTGTAAGTCTCAGTTTGGTGATGTGAGGCTTAGCATAAACTATTCCATCTGGGGCATGTTGTTTTATTTTTAACATACCCCTATCAAATAAGTATGGAACACCTGTTATTGAAAACCTGGAGCAAGGTGGGTGTCTATATTTATCTTAGTGTTGATCTATGACTTTCTACATGTACATGTGAATTCATAAAACAAATAATAGCTATGCATGGTACATTGATTTACGTAGTAGATAGATATATTTCTGAAAAGTTTAGTATAAATCATGTTAGATTTTTAAGGACACTTACAACTAAAAGTGAAATTTATATCATTTCTTTTAAATTTCAAATATTTGTCATTTATGTAAATCTATTTAAAAATATTTTCTTGATTAGTTTATGGGAAGGTTAAAATGATTTCAGAAGAAAATTTAAATTATAAAAGTAGGAATAATTTAAATTTGCATAATTAAAACTCTTCTAGTTTTCCAACAAACTATGTTTTTTAGTCAATTATGTGGTGATTGATAGGCCATTTGGAAAAAATCAGGGAGCTATTTGTGTGGAATTTCTTCTCCTTCTACTCCTTCTTCTTTATAGATAATGTATGAAAAAGTAGAATCAAGTGATTTGAAGAGAGCTAATGGCTCATCTAGCTTATATCATAGTGTAGAGAACATTACTTTAGCCACTGCAAGGAAGGAATAATAAATTTTTTAAATGCGTAATAATAAAAATACCCATGAGGGACACCTGAGGAGCTTGGTTGGTCAAGCATCTCACTCTTGATTTTGGGTCAGGTCATGATCTCATGGTTCACAGGATTGAGCCCCACATCTGGCTCTGCACTGGCAGTGGTGGGCCTTCTTGGGATTCTCTCTCTCTCCCCTCCTCTGCTTATTCTCTCTCTCTCTCTTTCTCAAAATAAATAAACTTAAGAAAATACTCATGAAATAAAGGATTTTTTAGGCTTTGCATCCTTCATGATTGGCCCACTGTACCTTTATCAGACTTTTCTTGTATTTCCCTATATCCAATTCTTTCAACTTCATCCCTTAATACAAAAATGAAAGAAAAGCTTTTAAAAATAGAAATCCTCTCTACTAAAAAAATACATATGGAATTTCTGTAGATGACTGTTGTTTGGGAAAATAGAATTAAAAACAGAATCTCCTGCTAACCTAGAAACCCTATTCATAAAAGCAGAGATAAGAAAAAGATGTTTTATTATTGAATAAGCATTAAACAAAGATTTGTGATGTGCATCATAGGCAATTCAGTAAAGTGACTGCAAAGACAGAAACACAGTGTATATAGTCAAGGAGATACAACCCATTACGTACACATTCTAAAGATAAATGACTAACAGTTGTCAGGTAAGAGGACCAGACAGTACTATTGCCACACATAACTAACTCATCTTAAATTCCTCTTAATTGGGGTGGCTATCTGTGTTAGCTAATTGGCTTTATCCAAAGGAAAGATAGGTTTCTCATATCTTTATGGCAGGAAGTAGTTTTGTAACTTAGAGTGAGGTATCCACTGGAATTATGTTCCTATCTTTCTACAGAAGGTGAGCTAGGAGCACTATCTTCCTGATGATTACATTTCAAAGAGATGGTGTGTAGGTTCTTGGGAAAACATTCCTAAGTTTTGAGTATGACAAGAGGTTTATTGAGCACTTGAAAATATTTATATACATTTAAGAAAGAAAGAACCGACCATTACAGGTCTTGCAAAGTGCAGGTTTTAAAACATAGGGAGGTGTGGGAAAGTCTCTTCTATTTTCAGCAGAGAAAACTAAGTTTCTCATTATTTGTATTTACATTTACACTATACCTTCAATTTCTAATAGACAAGGCTTTCTCTTTATTAAAATTTACTCTGCCCGGGGTGCCTGGGTGGCTTAGTCGGTTGGGCGTCCGACTTTCACTTAGGTCATGATCTCACGGTTCGTGGGTTCGAGCCCCGCGTCGGGCTCTGTGCTGACTGCCAGCTCAGAGCCTGGAGCCTGTTTCAGTCTGCGACTCCCTCTCTCTCTGACCCTCCCCTGCTCACGCTGTCTCTCTCTCCTACAAATAAAAAAAAAAAAAAAATTTACTCTGCCCAATGCATACTCCTGCTTTGATGTAGGTAATAGGACAGAGAAACAAAAGTGTTAAAGAAGCTTCAGGAAAGAAGACTAGGTTATGAAAATCTTTCCTTTCTTGATATCAGTAATTTTTATTTCTGTTTTTCTGAGCTGTAATTTCTAAATCAGTATGCTTTAATTTGAACTAAATGGTTGTCATTAAAAACTGTCTTTATTCTGATTTCCTTATTTGCTAATCACATACCCACTCTTACGCTAATCCCTACTCAAAATGTGTGCAACCTTTCCTAAGTGTAATCTATAGAAACAAGACCCAAGAGATGCTCCACAAACCCATGACTCCAGAGGCAAATAAGCTTTAGAAAATCAGTGTACAAAAATTATTTTGCCACAAAAGTTATATGGAGTCGGGTCATTTAATAATTTTTTTTATATATTTTTATTTATTTCTAGGAGAGAGAGAGAGACAGCGTGAGCAGGGGAGGGTCAGAGAGAGAGGGAGTCACAGACGGAAACAGGCTCCACGCTCTGAGCTGGCAGTCAGCACAGAGCCCGACGCGGGGCTCGAACCCACGAACCGCGAGATCATGACCTAAGCGAAAGTCGGACGCCCAACCGACTAAGCCACCCAGGCGCCCCCGGGTCATTTAATAATTTTAATGAGTTGGGACCAGCTTTTTGTTCTTTCTAATTTTTTTTGAAAAGAATGGAATTTACAGCCCATTTTCAGAGTTATGCATTGTTCTATGAATCATATCTGGCAGTTATTTATTTTCATGTGTGCTCTTGATGTGTACATAAGAACATAAATGGTGTGCTGGTATTTTGAAAATATGTAAATGAAGACCATGGGAGAGAAAGCCGACCGAGACTGTTCACAGCTTGCCATAGCAAAGGGATCGGCCACCATCACTTGCTTTAATAGAAACTCAAAGGCAGTCAGAGGAGTGGAAAATCTTTATAGCAAAAAAAGAAAGAGGAAGAAGGAAGGCAGGAAGGATAGAAGACTTCCAGTTATGCTCTGATGGAAATTATTGTCATGGGGAAGCTGGAGGTGGGCTAGCTAAAAGCAGAACATCTTATCTGATTAGTTTGGGCAATATATTTGGCTTTCTCTGATGGCCCAAACTGGAAATGGGAACAAAGATTAGGGAAATTGGCTATCCTTGACCAAGACTGATTGTTCTTAAGAGATTGCTGGAGAGGTTGTAGTCTGGCTTCCTGGACTTCTCCTGTGAGTCAGAGCTGTTGTCATAAGTGGAATGGCCATTTTTCATGTGTATTCTGGTCCATCAAATAAAAACAATAAGTTTTAAAACATAGCCATGTACTACATAGCCTTCTTAAACTGCCATAATGGAAATTAATACATTAAAGGATTAAAAGTGCTACATAAATCAATTTAACATTCTTTAGAGAATATGCATATCACAAATTATTTCGACCATCAAGCCCCATTGTTATTCCACAGTCCCTCTTAAAACATGGAGCTTATGTTACTTTGGGAAGTTTTTTGTTTTTAATTTTTCAACTTTAGTCTTTCTTCTTACTTTCCCCTTCAAATAAGTTGCAAGTTTTACCATTTATCTTTTACTAGTACTGATCACTTTTGTTTTGGTCACAGTTCTAATACCTTTATTTTGCTTTCCTTGAATTATTCAATAGCTAATTCCAGGTTCAATTCTTGAAACTGGTCTTTTCATAGATTCCAGGTTAGCTTTAGCTCTCCTGTTTTTTCCAAAATCTTTATAGTCTTCTGCATTCTCACATAATCAATTCCACTCTGACCACATACAAGAAGTTGTACACCATCTGGCTATAATTTGCTTTTCCATTCATGTCTTACAAATTTTTTCTTGTTCAAACTTATGCCCTCCAGTCCTTCTGTAATGTATTTTCGATTTCTCTCTATAAAAGTCCTTTGCATTCAATAAGAACCATGTAAGATACAACTTTTTTGAAATGGTTTTCTATGTTCATTCCTATGCTTTCATTCTTTCCATGTAGGAAACATAGATGACTATTTCCTTGTTTTGAAATTCTAAATTCTACTTTCTGAATCCCTTCCTCTGGCTTTTCCTCCTCTGAACACCTTGAATAAATAACATCACATGTTTCGCATATTGCCTTGCATTAAAATTATTTGTATCCAGGAAGGTTGGTTAAATGTTCAACTCTTGGTTTTGGATCAGGTCATGATCTCACAGTTCGTGAGTTCAAGCCCCACATTAAGCTCCGTGCTGATCGTACCGAGACTGCTTGTGATTCTGTCTCCCTCTCTCTCTGCTCTTCCCCTGCTCACTTGCTTGCTCTCTCTCTGTCTCTCAAAACTAAGTAAATAAACATTAAAAACATTTAAAAAATAAAATTATTTGTTTCCATGATATATAAATAATAATTGTTGTCCTTACACACAAAATCTATACATCATTCAACATTTTAAACTTTTATAGTCCAAAATATTGTGTCTTGCACATACTGTGTGGTTGAATGAATAAACTAAACCCTGACTTTCATTCTAATCTCCAGTCTCCAATCATCACAATTAGCTCCCCCTTATCTGCGGTTTTGCTTTCTGCAATTTCAGTTATCTGCAGGCAACCTTGCTTCTGAAGCAGTTAATTCTCCTTCTGACCTATTTTGAGAAGGCACATTAGCCACATGCTGCATCATAATGTCTGCATCATTCACGTCATAGTATTTCATCATGTAGGCATTTTATAATCTCACATCATCACAAGAAGAAGGATGAGTGCAATACAATAAGATCTTTTGAGGGAGAGAGATCACATTCACATAATTTTTATTATGGTGTGTTATGCTTATTCTATCTTATTATTAGTTATTGTTATTAATATCTCACTATGCCTAATTTATAAATTAAATTGTATCATAACTATGTATGTATAGAAAACAACATAGTATATATAGGGTTTGGTACTATCTGCAGCTTCAAGCACCCACTGGGGATGGTGGCTAATAGGATTTGACTAATAGGGGGCTACTGTATATCCCAAATGCAACTTCATATCCTTATAAAATTGCAAAGTCATTCATTTTACTATTGGAGAATAGTTAAAATGCACATAACTTGCAAGAAGTTGCATGGTGTCTCAATTTATTTATTTTTATTTTTTTTTAATTTTTTTTTTTATTTTTTTAATGTTTTATTTATTTCTAGGAGAGAGAGACAGCGTGAGCAGGGGAGGGTCAGAGAGAGAGGGAGTCACAGACTGAAACAGGCTCCAGGCTCTGAGCTGGCAGTCAGCACAGAGCCCGACGCGGGGCTCGAACCCACGAACCGCGAGATCATGACCTAAGCGAAAGTCGGACGCTTAACCGACTAAGCCACCCAGGCGCCCCAACATGGTGTCTCAATTTAAACTTAGACGTAGATGATTGATATAGGGTTCCCTCCTGAAAATACTGGAAACTGTGTCTGTCTTCAAAGACAGACAAAGACAACGGAGAAGTGGTTGTTAGAGGAGCCTCAGAGACTAAATTATATGAAGAAACCAGCTCCAATAATATTGCATGTATTTGCAGTTTCCGTATTCATCACCAGTGCTCCAAAATACCTGATTCAATGTTCTATTTATCTCCCTGAGCAAATTCATTTAGAATTCTCCAAATGACTAGCTCAGCACATATGAGAGCTTGATACTTGTTTCTTAGATTTAAAAAGGTTGTGTGGCTAGTTTCAGAACTTAATTCCATAAAGGACTAATAGTATTAACATTACTATTTTTTGAAGTGCATTTATGTGTACTTTCTGACTTTTCCTTTACCACAATGCAGCACAAAATAAGACACAGCCCACATCCTTGATATGAAGTATAGGACATAAAATTTAAGTATCTACATTACATAGACACACAAACAGCCACAGTCACCAACATGAAGGACACCAAAACCAAAACAAAATAAAATTAAGACTAAAGTATATTAAACAAAATCTCAGAAACATGCAAGATGTTTTAAGGCCCTGTCTTCAATATAAATATTTTTGGGTAATAAAAAAATAAAAAATTAACCTTTTTGTACCTATCATCTATTAGAGACTATGCTATGTATTTTACTCACATTTCTTATTCTTATATTTCAATTCTTATAATAACCATATAAATCATTATAATTACCTTTGGTTTACTCTTGTGAGCAAACTGACATATTTAGAAATTTAAACATACCATCAAAATCAACTACATTCTATCACACAACCTCATTCCCAACTTTTTTCTTTTAAAAAAAAAATTGGTGGTTTATTTTTATTACATAACAAGAATTTTAGAGGCAGACCATTGCAGATATTGGTTCCACAGCTTAACGAGTCAGGGATAATTTCTTTGCAAATCTCTTAGCCTTTCCTTAAGGGTTGAAATATGGCAGTAATAGTTTGAGCTATCACTCCTGTATCTAAAGGAGAAAGAAAAGGGCAGGAGTGGATTACAATATGCAGTGTCCATCCCTTTTTGTAAGGAAAGAAAAATTTTAATTACAGATACTGTTCTCAGGTTCCTGCTTACTTAAAAAGGGTAATAAAGTATAACAACATGCAAGAAGGTACATAACGAGAATGTACAACCCCTAGCTATGATAAAATGAACACCCTGAACAAGAAAGAGAATATTGACAGCATTCCAGAGACTCTCCACCTTGCCTTCTCCTAATAAAGAAAAGCACTAAAATGGTTTTTAAGAAGTCAGGATAATGGTCCCTTCTGGGGGAGTGGAAATGGTAGTGATTAGGAGAAAACATTATTATTTTTAAAACAAAAGACCTATTCTGCTCATTTGTTGTACTCTGGATTCTCTCAATGTAGTCTTTTGTAACAACAAGGGTGGGTGATTCTTCTTACTTGCTTTATAAATATAACTCCAAATAATTATAAGTCCTTTCACCATCCAGTAGATATAGTAAGAGGAATCATGTTTAGAAGTTTTTGATGGCTGTTGCTAAGCTGCTAGCAGTTAAGATTCTTTCAAAAGAATCCATTTACTTTGATTGCTATTATGGTTCAAAAAATATTGATCGATCCCTGCTTGCAAACTCTTTTAAACAGGTAGCTACAGAGATTTAGACAAAAATCTATATTTCACTTTGTTCTTTCATTCAAGGTACTTTAAAGGAAAATATTTAAAGAATAGACGGGTTAAGTGAGGTTGAAGTGAACAACGCTATGTTGAGTTCTTCTTACCAAAAGGAATGCTTCCTTATACTTTCATTTAATTATTCTGGTATTATACTATAAGTTCCTGAGAGAGTAGGGTCAGTTCTCTTTAATTGACTTTATACCATTTTTAGTTCGTTTCATGGGAGATTAGCGTGACTGTTGTGTGTGAAGTATTTGTTGGGTGTGCATCATTGGAATACTTTATCAATGCCCTCTCTGTGCTTAGAATAAAGTCAGAGACCCTTCTTATTGTTCACAGGCTATTCCACATCTTCCCAGCCTCATTTCTTACCTCACTCTCCTTATGCCTTAATCCCAGCCATACCAAGCTACTTGAATTTTACCCTTTGGTCAAACTATCGTCCCTACCCGAAATGTCACAAACTTTGCATACACTGTTATACCTCCCCCAGCCACACACATCCTTGCAAACCTGCCCAGACTTAGTTCATGTTTGTTTTAACTATTTTATTTTTATGTAATCTTTATACCCAACATGGGGCTCGAACTCAGAACCCTGAGACCAAGAGTTGCATAGTCTACTGACTGAGCCAGCCAGGTGCCACTCCTGTTTTAGTTTTTAGAATCTTTCTACTCCTAAGCATAACTGCTCATTTTCTTCCCATGCTTCCCATGGATCTACATTATTTGTTACACTTCTATGTATCTGCATACTTGTCTTTTCCAGGTAGGCATTAGTAGATTTTTATTCATCTCTACATTCCAGACATTTAGGAAAAAGTGAAATTTCAAGACACACTTTTGAATGAACATACGAATGGACAATTGAATGCACAGACGAATGAATTAATATATGAATGAGGAAGGTCACTGTACCTGAAAAAATGATAAGCTATCTATAATTAGATGGTTTACTGGTTGACAGCATCAACTGATTTGAAATTTTTACAATACAAATGACCTTGACCATATAACTGGGTTTCCTAATCTCAATCAACCTTCCCCATTGTCCTTTTACCACAGACACTGTACCTAGTCCTAGACTAAAGGCAGATGCTAAGGAGGTCCTTTGGAGGACCTTAAGAATATGAGGAATGGTTCAAGTTGTAAGAATACCACCTCAGGGCAAGTCAGGGAGAGGAATCACTTGTCACTTTAACATTTCACTTTTGGGATAGCATAGGGAATACATAGGGAATGCACTTAGCTCTCAAATTATCTTGGAGTTTTAAAACATTTACATTTTATGCCATAGGTGTCAATCAGAGCATAGTCTATTCTTATTCTATTAAAAATCTGTGCTAAAATTTTTTTAAAATATATGCTGAATACACCTATTTGATAGCTCTTAAAGACTGTTTTTTAAGGATGAGGATTATGATACACACCTTTTTGTGGCCATAGTTCCTAGCACAATTCTTGGTACATAGTGTATGCTTAGTAAATATTGAACTGCAATGAATTTGCTATACTTTGAAGTTGGTAAGACTAGCCTTTAGATTTTCTGAACTGAGAGACTATATTGTGTGTGTGTGTGTGTGTGTGTGTGTGTGTGTGTGTGTGTGTGTGTGTGTTTAACTGGTTCTTACCTTTACCCATTGAAGTGTTTTGGAGAGTAAGATTTATAGACTAAGAAACTATTCAGTTAACATTCGTTCTCAATTTGGAGTCATTACTTTGTGGTATATTTTGAACTGCTATGATATCTCAAGAAATATGTTAATACTTAAATACCTACTTTTGTACATTATTTCTTTGTAATTAAATTAGAGGATACTTAGTCTTTTCTAAAAATATCTTAGTCCCTTGAAGAATGTAATGTCTTTCATAAATCCCCAGGAAACCCATAGTCAGAAGAAAGTCTTATAATCACTGGGTTGGAGGAAAATACATCACCCAAGTTGATAGATTTCATACTTATTGTCTTCATCCATTTGGGTTGCTACAACAAAATACCACAGACTGGGTAGTTTATCAACAATAGAAATTTATTTCTCACAGTTCTGAAGACTAGAAGTCCAAGACCAAGGTACTAGACTGGGGACTTTGTTTTGCTTTGTTTTTTGTTTGCTGTTTGTTTCTTTTAGCATGAGGACCTTTTGCTGACACTTTTCTTCCTGGTTTATAGCTGGCACCTTTTCTCTGTGTCTTCACGTGGTAGAAAAAACAAGGGATCTCTCTGGAGCTTCTTTCATAAGAGTACTAATCTCACTCATGCATGAGGTCTCAGCCCTCATGACCTACTAATCCTCCAAAAGTCCCACCTTCTAATACCATCATCTTTGCATTTTGAGAAGACACATTCAGACAGTGGCACTTTTGAAGGCTAGCAAACTCTTTGTTTACATACACATATATTAACTGAATTTCCTTGAATATCCTCTCAATTAGAAACCTGGGCAATATAAATCGTTTTGTATAAATGTATCAATACAACCACAAAAGCCAGTCTACATTAACTATATATCAAATAACATCATACTTAGAAGCAAAAAAAAACAAAAAACAAAAAACAAACAAAAAAAAAACCATTGTTTTTTATCACTGATAAAGAGCTTCTAATTCTATTAAACATATTAAAGCATTCAGTAACTTTTTAAGGTGACATATGATTAAGAATTGAGTATTTTTTTAGTTCCTCTATTTGCTGTATATCAAGAGTGTATGATTCAACTACTGGCTACAGATGTTCTTTTATGCCAGCTCTATTGGAAAAAGGTAAACTTTGTCTCAGGGTATATTTACCAGCATTCTGAATCTTGCAATCTTTTATTAAATGGTTTTATCTAATCTGAATCTTTTTATATGCCAGTGTTTTCATCATGAATGTAAAATACACATTTATTATTGCAAATACATCCTTTATTACTTTGCCTGAGAAGGTATAGATTTTATTCTCAAAGTCTCTTTACTGTTGACTACAGTCTCATTTGTCTGAGATGCTTGAAGGTGAGACCAAATTTAACTCACAAGGTCTTTTCTAGCTGCATGATTCTATATTTCACAACCTCTGTAAGCCCGTTGCTAAGGTAATGAGATTCCCAAGAGGCTTCTTAACATTAAGAATCAGCAAAACTGCAAGTTTAACTGATCACTTTCTTTTAACCTACACAGTTTGTCTGTGAAGTATTTGAATTACAGTGTCAACTGTTGTCAAGTCAGAGATTGATCAATGAGAATTTCTATGTCATTTTGAGGCCAGATGTTAGTCTTTGCCTGGAAATCTGATTGAATTTAAAATTAGAGTTTATTACTTTAGGCATCAAGGATCAAAGTTAGTTGGTCACTGAAAAAACAGTGTTGAAAGAGTCCTGTTCTACAAATTTCAGCCACTGCCTTTTAAACCATTTCCAATTTCGTTCTCAACTCACTGCTAGAGAGCCTTCCATAGTACTCTGCTTCTATTTCCTCCGACCTCCTTTCATCATTATTTGAGTGCCTCTCCCCCAGCCTCTTATTTCTTTGCCTCCACAACAGGGAGGAGAAAGAGCAGAATCAGGTGCTGCACTCTGAATGCCAATCTCTGACTCTGCAAATGGATACTCACTCCTTCCCTTCCTATTTGAGTTGTGAATGATGCACAGTATTTAGCTGACTCCCAATGGAGGCAACATTTGTTAAAGAGATCCCAAATCCATTTTATATTCTAGGAAACAAAAAACTCTATCAGTCAGGAATACTGCAGGAAACAAAAAGCACCTTCATATTTAGTATAGGTAGGTAGAGCTTAAAGAAACCAATAAGAGGTTATATAGTGTCCCTGGCTAGTGACAATAGGGAGCCATGATAACCTTCAGGAATGATAGCCACAGATCTCAAAGGACAGCTGTATGGAGAGAGCACCCTGAGATAATCTTGGCTTTCTGTCAAAGGTCACAGCCATCCCATGATAATCAGGCAAAGGAGTTGGGAGAAATGCCCTATTACATTCTATTCCCAACCGCTTCAGCCAGTTCCAGGTGTTCTCTGACCATTTCTTGCACACAGAGAAAGTTGGGTAGCATAAGAGCCTACTATCTATTAAGGGTCCATGTGAGTCAGCCTTTATTCCTGCCCTCAGGAATAAAAAGCAGGACAGAAAAGAATGCAGAATGTCTCTTGAGAGGTAATCAGTATATATCCATCACTCATATTCTACAATTATAAGACAACTATAAAATTTAAATTATTCAAAAGATATAACTGGAACATGTCATTCCATGATTTCCTATATGTGTTGTTTTCTGAAAATTTAGGGATTTATGATTGCTTATATTGTTTACTAATAGAACTACATGATTTAGTATGCTTTGTATTGCCTTTCTCTCTTCTTTACATATTCCACAACTCTTTCTTGAAAATTAGGAATAGTGCTGAAGAATGCATTCTGTCACCGCACCAATCGGGTTCAAATCCCAGTTCTGCCACTTAAAATCTTCGTGACTTTAGGCAAATTACTTACCTCTTTGGTTCCTCATAGGACTGTGTTAGGATTAAATGTAACAAGTGCCTAGAACTTTGCCTGACACATAAATAATATATAAAATTTTCTTCTCATGTATATAGACACTTGAAATGCAAAGATGAATACAAGCACATGGGAATGACAGATAAGTAAACAAATTATTACAGTAGAATATATGGGTCAATATATTAGTATGCTCCAAGGTCTATAGAAGTGCAAAAAGGGAACATCTAACTGCTTGCAAGTTCAGGATAGTCTTTATGGAAGAAGTATAGTTGACATTGAGAAATACACAGGAATTTTGCAGGATTTTGCTTATTAGGAGAATGTCTTATTTCTAGGCAGAAAAGATGGCATACCTAAAGGCATGTATGTGTGAAAGGGAACAGCTGGTGTCTTAACATGCCTGATACTTAGGTAGTTTCTAAGAAAACAATGGAAGACAGGACTGGGCAGCCAGGAAAGATTTAGATTATGAGGGCTTTCCATGGAAAGGATTTGAAGAGAACTGAATAGTTTTAAAAATCACCCTGGTACCACACACACGTAGGATTAGTGTGTTGAAGCATACGAGACAACAACCTCTTTTAAAATTAATGTTACTGTCTTTTTCCTTCCAATACAGGAATCAAGTTAATTCATCTCTTCTTCCTTAATTATTTCAGTACCTGGCTAACATTATTCTCTCCATCCTTTCTCTTAAGCAGCATGGAACAGTGGGAAAGATTGTGGTTATTGGAGTCATAGAAATGTTGAATAGAATCTCATTTGAGCTATTTCTGTGTAGATGAGGTTGGCCAGCTCCTAAGACCTCATTTTTTCATCTATTAAGCTGGAATAATACTGCATGTTTCTCAGTGTTGCAGTAAGAAATACATGATTTAAAACAGTTACAGTATTTAGCAAAGCTCCTATCATATAATAGTCACTCAATAATGAGAGCTAATATCCTATCTTCCTGGAAATCATATCTATGTTTACACAATTAGGTAGCCCAGTCCCTTACCTTGTCTGTTAATTTTTTGCCAGTGGTAAGTCACTTGTCCTAGCTTTGATTCCCTAGAAAACAGATACTGAGGCATAGCTTATAGACTAAATATTTTATGGGAGGAGAGAAGGAGTATACTTCCAAAACAGCAAAGTTGAGGGAAAAAAGGACTATAACAGGGAAATGGAAGAATCAAATATGAAGTGATACGTTACTGAGTGTTTCTGAGTTGGCCATAGCCTCACAAGAAACACAGCTATGTCTTTCATTATGTGGGCCATTTGAGTTTTAAAGCCATAATTTTGGGAGAAGGAAGGTAACAATCCGCTGGTCTACTTCCCATTTCCTGCCCCTTGGTGGTCCAAGTTTATCCCTCCAGCATTAAATTCTCCACAGTTCCAGGTGACATTGAAACTCCTTAAGGGAATTTGGGGAAGATCAAGGTTTTGGCAATCCTGTTGGATCAAATCTGGGTATTGGAGTGTCTATAGTTTTTCCTGCAATGGACAGGATAAAGTAGACTGTGCTGATTGTTTCTCAATGCCCCAAACCTATAAGGGCTTGAGACAACTGGTAGTGTTAGGAGAGGAGCTGAGAGAAGTGGTCACGTTCCTTTTGCCATATTCCATTTGTAGAAACGATCACTAATGCTACCCAGTAATCAAAGAGAGGAGAATTTGATTCCACCTTTGGGTAGGAGGAGCATCAAAGAATTTGCAGAAACCTTGAGTTTCACCAAAACAGAGCTTCTCTCTCATATAACTACAACATAACCATCCAGATTAGAAAATCAGCATTGATGCAACATTATCAAATTATTCATGGACCCCATTCAGATTTCATTGATCATCCAAAAATGTCTCTTTTGCTTTGTTTGTCTAGGACTGAAACCACAAAATGATTGCATTAATTTATAATATGTAATATGTCCCTTTGTCTGAGTCCATACAGTCTTTCCTCCTATCCAGACTTGGTCCAAGCATTCTTGACACGAATCCACAGAAATTATTGTCAGTGTCTCAGTGCATCACATCAGGGGCAAACAATGTCAGTATATCCCACACTGGTTATGGGATCCTTAACATCTAGTAAAATTAGTGTCTTCTGGGTTTTCATGGTAACATCACTATTTTCAGCTTTCTGATTGATACATGCTTGACAGAGAGGTAATCCAAGACTACACTATTATTTGGTTTTTTATCAAAAATCCACCCAGAACCCAGAATCGCTATGATGGTTACAAAATGTTGATCTATTTTTATTAATTCTACATTTCTGAACTGTCATTCTACTTGCAGACAGTTTGATCTCCTTGCTCATTGTTTTTATCAGTATAGATTTGTGCATTTAAATTGCATTAAATCCATTATAATCTATCATTATCAGTGTTGTTTTGATGGTGAAACTATCCCAGAATGCCCAATGGGGCCCCTTTAAGTTGGTCTCTATGTGCTTTTGATATGTCTCCACTGTTCTTTAAGCATTTTTTTTTTTTTTGACTCATCTGGGTGTTCTAGTCATATGGTTCTTTTCCTTATCCAACCTTGGAATTATCCTTCCTGTACCTTTTAGTAAATCATGACATTTAGAAATCAAGATCTGGGCACTTAGTGTGCCTTTTGTCATAGATATTTATTGCTATTTGTACTCATACGGAATAGAACTATAAAATACGTGTGCATTTTATATATGTATGTGTAGGTGTTTGATATATAATACATATGTATATATGTAAATACATTTCATCTATGTCTATCTAATCTGTGTTTATCTATATTTTAAACACAAGTGCATAACCATTCGCCCACTTTTGTTTTCCCTCAGGATTCTTTGAAACCTTCCCTTTTTCTACATCTTCTTTTTGATAATGAGAAGTCTGGTTATTCTTATCCTCAAATTTATGCTTTTCACAATCCCTTCATATATACTTTATCTTTCAACCTTCCTGCCTGCCTCCTTGGCCTTGTTTCTATTTGTTTGGTCCCCAACTACTCTATCACCTACTTGACCTCACCACCTCCTCAACCCTAGTGTCACCATCACTGCCTCTGCTATAGGCCATATATCCCTCTGAAATTCATACTTTGAAATCTAATGACCAATGTGATAGATTTGGAGATGGGGCCTTTCGGAGGTGATTAGGTCATCAGAGTGGAATCCCAATGAATGGGATTAGTGCCCCCAGAGTACTTCCTCACCCCTTTAACCACCTGAGGACACAGCTATAGGAGAAGAAAGCTTTTCCCTTCTATGTTCCTTGGCTGGTCTACTTATTAAGCTGACATAAGACAAACTAACAGTAGGGGTGCCTGGGTGGCTTAGTCGGTTAAGCGTCTGAATTTTGCTTAGGTCATGATCTCGGCAGTTCATGGGTTTGAGCCCCGCGTCGGGCTCTGTGCTGACTGCCAGCTCAGAGCCTGGAGCCTGTTTCAGAGTCTGTGACTCCCTCTCTCTCTGACCCTCCTCTGCTCACACTGTCTCTCTCTCTCTCTCCTAGAAATAAATAAAACGTTAAAAAAATTTTTTTAATAAAGAAAAAAAGACAAACTAACAGGAGAAAAACAAATGTTAATTTCATATTTACATGAACCCCTGATGATATTAAGCTCCTTGACAGTCAAGCATTTGAGGTTTATATACCAACCTGAGTTAAAGAGAAGGAGATAGGGGTCTGGGATTTCAAAGGGAAGGAAGACAATTTACATAAAAATGGGGAGAGCAAATGTTTGTAAACAAATGTTTGCCCTGCCTGCAGAGACAATGGGACACAGAGGAATTTGAATGAACAGGCCTTGTTGAGTTTTTCCAGCTTACCACACCTACTTCATATTTTTTGTAGTTATTTTTGGTGATAGCTGTCTTTCAGGCCAGGTTCTCTATCTAAATGCTTTCAGGCTGTTAAGAGGGAGACAAAAACTCCTCCTGCATCCTTTGGGCCCTGATTGTCTTCAGCTCAAAACAGTCCACACATCAAAGGGAACCACTCTGGTATGGCCTGCCCTGGACCCAATCACAGCAAAAAGAAGGTTGCCTATGAACCAAGAAATAGGCTGTCTCCAGACACCAAATCTGCTGGCATTTGATCTTGAACTTCCCAGCCCTTAAAAACGAGAGAAACCATTTTTTTTGTTTATAAACGACCCAGTCTATGGTATTCTGTTAAAGTATCCCCTATGGACTCAGCTTCTTAACTCCAACCAAGTGGCCACCTACAGAAGGAAAGAGAAGAAAAAAGACTACATATCTTTTCTGATACTGCTCTTCTTCCACCCAAATACCTTTCCTTCCTTACTCTTCTCCAGTTCATTCAGTGAAATAACTCTAACAGGGCTCAAGGGTCATCTCTTCTATTAAGCCTTTACCCATTTGCCAACCTCCAACTACATGGGAACTTAGCTATACCTCCTTTGTGCTCTCATTTAAGAGCAATGGGGACATCTTATTTATCTTTCTATTCTTTGTGGTTACTATTATTTGGTACACATTAGAAATAAAATATACATTTCTAAGTAGGTAAAGAATAAAAATTCCTCTGATATGGGTTAGTGATTAAGACTGCTATACACCTAAACTCTGCAGTACACAATTTTTATAAAGTTGTCCAAGTTATTGTCTTTGTTTGGGCTGTTAAAACAAAAATATCATAGACTAGGTGGCTTATAACAAATATCTATTTAGTCTGGAGACTAGAATATTCAAAAAGAAGGTACTGGCAGATTCAGTGTTTGATGAGAGCCCTTTTTCTAGTTCCTAGATGGCTGACTTTTTCCTGTGTCCTCACATGGCAGAAGAGGCCAAGGAGCTTTTTAAGGCTTCTTTCATAAGGGCACTAATCCCATTAATGATGGTTCTACCTTCATGATCTAATCACCACCTAAACACTCTACTTCCAAATGCCTTCATACTGGGGATTAAGATTCAACATTTGAATTGGGATGAGGGGGCACAAATATTCATTCTATAGCTTTAGTTACCTTTTCTGACCCTTGGTTTTCTCATCTGTAAATGGAGATGACAGTAATTTCTTCATAGGGTTGTTTGAGAATTAAATTACATAATTAATGTTTTAAATAAAGGGTTTCATGGTACCAGTACAGTCTCAATACTAAAAAAATGATAGCCGTTATTATTTATTATCCTTTGTAACTATTTCTACTGTATATAAATTATTATAAATTATATAAATTATTATATAAAATTGCATATTAATTATTTGTTCAGATATTAGTTTCACCTCTTGAGTGAAAAAATTCAAAGGGAGTGATGTATGGTACATATATATTTATTATACTTACTGCATATTGTTTTTCAGTCTGAAAGTACTGCAGCTTCAAAATTACATCTTTGTTTGAAAGTATATTTTTGACTTTTAAAAGTCAGGGAGCAAAGAAAAAACATATGGCTTCAAAATAGTAGAGGAAGCACTTACTCTCAATCTTAAACCAAAGATGTTAGAAAAGATATTTTAAAAATTCACGGATGCTTAGGAATAGGAAGAGGAAATCTCAGTTGTTATGAGGCTGTAGAGGATTCCTAAGGAAAAATATATAAATAAACATTTACATATATATGTATATCTATACATGTATATACATGTATATATATGTATATATATGTATTTCATATATATATATATATGAAATATAGAGGTAAGCTGAGAACTCCATAAACCAATGCCATCATGGGACACTGTTGTTACAGTTTATGCATAAGAAGCCACTGGGCATTGGGGCTAGAAGTCTCCAGGAAGGAGTCCCCTGCAATCCAGAGAGACTACAGTGATCACCACAGAGGAAAATATTTCAACTCTACAGCCAAATGCCCAGATATGGAATAGAGTCCAGTGCAGGTAACAAGAGGGAGGGCTTCCCATGGCACCTGAGTGGCTCAATTGGTTAAGCAACAGACTCTTGATATTGGCTTAGGTAATGATCATCATGAGATCAAGCCCAGCATGGAAACTCCATGCTGAACATGGAGACTGCTTGGGACTCTCTTTCTCCCTCTCTCTCTGCCCCTTCTTGAGTCATGCTCTCTCCATCTCCCAGAATAAATAAACAGTCTTAAAAAAATAAAGAGTGAGTGTTCTAACTCAAAATGAAGAACACAACAGTGGACTGTACTCTAGAGATCAATAGAGGGAAAAGTTTATACCTAGAAATACAAGGTGATTCTGACAGTAGAAGACATAAGCCTGAAGGTGGTGGATGTTGAAGGTGAAGATGGGGATTACAGGATCTGCAATGTTACAGAGAAGCAAGCAAATAAAAATATTTATTTGACAGTTTGCTCAAGGCCAGTAATATTGTTCTCTTCTCAAGTACTTCCTCCTGCACCTTCATCACAGGTTTGACAACCAATATGATTTACCACATTATCTTCAAACATTCTGTTTTAGAAGAACATTTAGTCTGCTGCTCTCTTCAAACACTTCTACTTATACCCAAGGAAATATAGTTAAGAGAGGAAAAGAAAATTATTTTAAGCAATTATATTCGATATCCTCATAAAAATAAAGGTAGATACTATAGTCATGAAAAAATAATAGAAGTCTGTGAAACAATAAAAAGTAATAATCATTAAATATTCAAGAAATGACAAAATAATTTTTCAATATATAGGTTGAATTGAGATTAGATACACATGGAATTAGATAAAAATGATATATATATATACACATATATGTGTATATATAAATTGGAATATATATAACTAGTAAGTTATATATAATTACTAATTATATATATTAATTATATGTAATTAATATACATACATATATATTTACATATATATTTCTTCAACAATGCAGAAGAGTGAATTTCAAAAATGAGAATTTGAAAGATTGAGCAATAGGAAGGCTAAATCCTGAAATTCCAATATTCAATGTAAATGAGTTTTAGAGAGATGAGAGTATGTAAAAAAATAATATTTTAAAGGAAATATGGTAAAAATTTCTTAGAACTTAAAAAAAGAGTTGCAAGTTATTTGACAGAAGAAATCTATCAAGCACCAATTGTAAAAAAGACTATAAACCAAGACCTAAGTAAATGATAGTGACATTAAAAAGAGCAAGTCTAAGGTCAATTGGGTGGCTCAGTTGATTTGAGCATCTGATTCTTGATTTTGGTGTGAGATTGAGCCTTGCCTCAGGTTCCACGTTGAGAATGGAGCCTGCTCAAGATTGTCTTTCTCTGTCTGCCTCTCTCCCCTAGCCATGCACTCTCTCTCTCTCAAAAATAAAAATAATTCAAAAAATTTAAAAAATAAAATAAAACAAAATAAAATAAAATAGATAATATAAAATAAAATAAATTACAAACCCGAGCAAGTCTAAAAAGGAATGCCACTATTTATGGTAAGGGAGAAGAATGATGCATAGGACAGATTAATTATAAGAAAATTAGGATCTCTTTGGTATCATATTTCTCATCAGAATTACTGGATGGATAAAAGGCCAGTGAAAAACACTTTCAAAATGGTGATGGAACATAACTTTGAATTAAAATCTATGACTTATCAACTATCATTCAATATTGAGGGCAAAATAAAGACATTTTCAGGTGAAGAAGAATCCATTTTCTCAATACAGAAACAATTTCAATTTCAAAGCATGAGAGAAATGCAATTTTGTGAGCTTGTTAACAATGTCATAACCTAGCACTTAACCTAGCACTTAAGCCTGTTTGCTCCCCGCTGAACATTTTCCAAATCCTGGAAAATGTCACTTTTCTAAAATATATAAGTTGTCAGTATTTCCCCTTCCTCCACCACCCCCCCAAAAAAATGCCTTGAGTAGAAAAAACAATTTTTCAAGAGATTAAACTGGTAGTCAGATACGTGCTTCAAAATTATGCCAGACTCAGCCAACATTTTCTTGACACATTCTAACACTCAAAGATCTAGCTTTCCCTGTTCTACAAAGTAGCCTAAAGACTAGAGAAAATTGCAAAATTACAAACCTCTTTCTCTGATATTAAACCTGGATAAGGATAGAATTTTAAAAAATCTCAATCAAAGTCACTATGGCATAAATAAAAATAAAATCTCAAATCCAGTATATTAAAAGAATCATGTACCCATATGTGGTTTCTGTTAAAAACATAAGGATGTTCAAAAATAAATCCAAAATTATTGTTTGGTTAAAATAAGAGCAAGTTATAGAATACCTTTGACAGTATACTGCCATATAAAGTATAATACATATGTAAAACAATACTACATAGTTGTAGAGAAGATTTTTATATTTATATAAATATAGATGTTTATAATATTCAATATTATATATGTTATATATTATAATATATATATTATATATGTTTATGTGTAATTATGAAAGCATAAGAAAATAATTGGAAAGATGCATACCAGATCGGTGCTGGTAGATTACAGAAAACCCAACAATGTTTGCTTGTTGGACTATCAGGATAGATGCCATAACTTTATCTCAAACTTCTACCTTTTAATTGTATTGTTTTTGCTATAGTTTGAGAACAATTGTATTAATGTGATTTCATGTGAATTAAAAATCAAAACAACCATCACAATAATTTGCCACTGACATTTAGAGCTTCACAGTGAAGATCCCAGACATTTGGAGTTTCTTTGAATACATGCTAAAAGGGTGCTTTCATGTGCTCTTAAGATAACTTTGGCCAACCTTCTTCATTTTAATTCATACAAAAAACATTTTTGGAGAATGTATCTGGGTAATTTGGAATGCAAAATTGATTCCTGTCCTAAAGAGTTTTGTTTTTTTTTTTTTTTAGGGGTGGTGGTCTAGTTGGGGAAATAATTCAACCAACAAGCATCAGGGAAAATGGCAGATCCTACGGGAAAGACATTCAGTGGTAGTTCTAGGATCACTGAGGCAGACAACATTACCTCACATCCTGGTCATGATGTAAGGATTTACTGCATCATGTACAGATAACAAAAATAAGAAATGTTTTGGTATTTGGGGGAAATACATACGTGTGTGCATGTATGTAGTACAGACAAAATTTGAATCTTGTCGTAATTGTTCTGTTGGGCACAACTACTGGCATGTGCTCTGATGACCTCAGTTTTCCCATCTACAAAATGAGAGAACTACATTAGTTGTTCCCTAAAGATCATGTCATCGGATTATGTTCACAAGAGTAGCAAAAGATGGGCACCTGGGAGGGTCAGTCAGTTGTGTCTGACTTCAGCTCGTGGTTCGTGGGTTCGAGTCCCGCATCAGTCTCTGTGCTGACAGCTGAGAGTCTGGAGCTTGCTTCAGATTCTGTGTATCCCTCTCTCTCTGCCCCTCCTCTGCTTGCACTTTGTCTGTCTGTCTCTCTCAAAAGTAATAAACATTAAAATCTCTTTTTTTAAAAAAAAAGAGGAGCAAAAGAAAAAAATGAAATTTGGAAAATGTATTCGTCTTTTGTTCTAAAAATCTCGGATATAGAGAGTGTACATCTACTAACCTGGTTACATGGCTATCACATGCCTAAAACCCTTGGAAGGTGAATTTTATCTTATATTTTTGCAGAAATTGAAAAAGAAAGTTGTGGTGATCCTGGTACACCCTTATATGGAATTCGAGAAGGCGATGGGTTTTCTAATCGTGATGTTTTAAGGTTCGAGTGCCAGTTTGGGTTTGAATTAATTGGAGAGAAATCCATTGTTTGTCAAGAGAATAACCAATGGTCTGCAAACATACCCATCTGTATCTGTAAGTACCAAATGCTTTGCTTTCTGATAGCATATGTTACCCTGTCCTTGCATATAATTGCTTTTGTAATTAACTGCAAAGAGCTGGAACCATGTAATTATTTTTGAACGAGTAGCGCTTTGTGATACTATCTTTAACAAGTGTGCTTATGCCAAATTATAAATTTCATTAAAGATTTAAATAAAGTTAACATAGTTCACTTGGTAATTGCAAAGTATATATTACATGTGTTCTTATAGAATTTTATTGGTGGCATTTTATACTTTATAGATAGCATACTTCTTATGGAAATTATACATCTGAGCTAATTCTGGTAGATTTATTTATTTTAACAAGATGGTATGTGCTTATTTTCAATCAAAAACACTTAAAATATTTAAAGCTTATATTCTATGTATAATGCATGACTTTAATTTTGCTCATAGATGCTCACATTAATGCATAGTTATGTGCCATTTATTTATATTGCACAGAAAAAAATTCATTAATGTTTATAATATACAATACAGTTAGATTAAAAGAATGTATTTCTTTAAATATATGAAAACATTCCAATTTAACTACAACAAAAATATAATTTGTATTAGCTATTGATTTACTTTTAGTTTCAGTTAAATACCAACAAATGCAACTTACCAGATATGGGTGCAATATGGAAAATTTTGCTTTTTGGTTTTGACTATTCTGAAACGATAACGTGTAGAGCCAATACTTATGAAAATAAAAATGTTGCTTATTTAGCATTCTAAAATTATTTAACGTTTTTAAAGAAGTAACATAACTTTTAAAGAGACTACAGGTCATCTTCTAATATATATTTTGCCTAGCTAAAAATAATAGTGGTACCTGGGTGGCTCATTTGGTTGAGTGTCTGGCTCTTGATTTCAGCTCAGGTCATGACCCCAGTGTTGGGCTCTGCTCTGAGCTTGGCGCCTATTTAAGAGTCTCTCTATTTCTCTCTCTCTCTCTCTCTCTCTCTCTCTCTCTCCCCCTCCCCTCTGTGCCTCCGCCCCATTCACGCTCTCTCCTTCTCTCTCTCTCTCAAAAACAAAAAGAAAACAAAACAAAAAAAGTAAAAAGAAACAAAAGAAAAAGAAAATAGCAAATAAGCAAGCATTACTATCCCTCAGTATAGTGTCTGGATACATGGTGCAATGATACCTAATCTTACATTTTAGCAAAGTGGGTATTTTTCAAATGTGGCAGAAATTTCCCTAATTAAAACATATTTTGTTTGCTCATTAGAGAATGTAGGAGAGGAAGAGAGCTTAGACCTGCTCAATAGAACCCTCTCTTTTAGAGCCAGCTTTCATCTGTAACCAAGATCACCTGTGCAGTTCCTGCTGCAGGAGAAGAAAATATATTATGAGAGTTTGATTGGATTGCATTAGCATTATTGAAAGCTTAGCAATACTTCCAAAGACTTCACTAAAAGACCTTAGTTCTAGGTGTTCTTCCATGAAGATAGTATATCACACCAAAAATTAAATTGTTTTGGGGCACCTGGGTGGCTCAGTCAGTTGAGCGTCTGACTTCAGCTTGGGTCATGATTTCATAGTTCATGGGTTTAAGCCCTGTGTTGGGCTCTGTGCTGACAGCTCAGAGCCTGGAGTCTACTTGAGATTCTATGACTCTCCCTCTCTCTCTGCTCCTCCCCCTTCATGCTCTATTTCTCTCTCAAAGATAAACATTAAAAAATTAATAAAAAGTAAAAAGTAAAACAATTTTAAGTCATTTTAAGAGCTAGAATACATTCAATAAAATACTTAAAGTAATGTTGCCTAAAACAAGTTTAAACTCTTGGAAATCTAGAGACTTATTTTTACTATTTTTAAAAATAATAGAGTCCTACAACTTGATATATGATAAATACATAGTAATGAATAGTTTCCTGTATACTGACAGTATCTAATTTGAAGATGTAATTGAAAGTTAATTTATTCAGAAAAACAAAATTATAAAATATGTAGAAATAACTCTTACATAATTCCAAATAACTCATAGAAAATTACAAGCTTATTCAGAAAAGGAAATTTTTTGGGGAAAAAAAATAGAGATAGATGCATGTCCCAGAATGAGAGGCATTATATAAAGTATGTGAACTATATAGAAATTGCTTTGAAATTTCAATAAAAATCCTAGCATAATTTCTTTGAAAACTGATGTAATGTGCTGATATACAGCTAGGTAAAAAATCAGGCAGCAATAGAATAGATGTGAGACTTTCTTTTTTTTAATTTTTTTAATGTTTTATTTATTTCTAGGAGAGAGAGAGACAGCGTGAGCAGGGGAGGGTCAGAGAGAGAGGGAGTCACAGACTGAAACAGTCTCCAGGCTCTGAGCTGGCAGTCAGCACAGAGCCCGATGCAGGGCTCGAACCCACCAACTGCGAGATCATGACCTAAGTGAAAGTCGGACCCTTAACCGACTAAGCCACCCAAGGCGCCCCGATGTGAGACTTTTTTAAAAGAAGAGTGCTTATGTGGATACTAAAGACAATATTAAGTTACCACCAAAAAATTAATATAATACTCACAGAAATATAACACTGGGTGAAAGAAAATTACATTAAAAACCGTATCTAATATAATTATGAGTTTAGAGTATTATTTTGGCATTGACCTATTTATCTGACAAAGAAAATTAGCATGACAGATTTTGGTCATCCCTTACCCCAAATGGAGATCATTTAGATCAGAGATTGACAAACTAAGGACTATGGGACAAATCTGAAGCCTAGTTTGGTAAACTTTTACTGTAACATAACTGTGTACTTTCGTTCACCTATTGCATATGGCTGCTTTCCTGCTGTAGGAAGAGTTAAGAGTTAACTCCTGCTATAGTGGTAGAGTTAAGTAGTTGCAAAATAGAACATGTGGCTTGTAAAGCCAAAGCATTTACAGTATGTTCCTTTACAGAACAAGTTTGCTCATCCTACATTTAGATCAAGTGTTATAGAATCAGAGGACACGTAGATGCAGGCAGGTAAAAGTTTGAAAAGGGAACAGGACTAGGTATGTGTGTCCCCAAATTGGAATTGGTAGGGACTGGAGTGTATTAACTTTTTCAAAGAAGCTAGAACTCCAGATTTTTCCCCCTCAGATGTGATATAGATTGATTTCAAATTTTTGTACAGGCATAAGAAAAAACTATATCAAACAAATTTTCAGTCTGGACCCAGTCCAGCGGTTATCAGTTTCCAAGACCTGGTTTTAACTCCTAACATCAGTCCATACAGAAGAGGCAAACTTAGGTTAGATATTACATGTTTAAATGAAAAAAAAAATTATACATATATAATAATAAATAGCCAATAATACATATAATTCCTATCATATTTCACATATTTTATGCATATATTTAGGTATAGTTATATTTTTATCTTTATATGTCTGTAGATAGATACTGGTCTATTTTCTGAATGTTAATAAAAGATCTAAACTTAAAAGCAATATAAAGAAATTATTTTTAACTCAAATTAAAACAAATTATACTAAAATTATTAACAAAGTAATGTAGGAATACTCTATGAATCATACTATTGAATTAATATTACAAACTAAGAGTTCATGGTCTTATTTTTTTTTAATATTTTTTTATTTATTTCTAGGAGAGAGACAGACAGTGTGAGCAGGGGAGGATCAGAGAGAGAGGGAGTCACAGACTCCGAAATAGGCTCCAGGCTCTGAGCTGGCAGTCAGCACAGAGCCCGATGTGGGGCTCGAACCCACGAACCGCGAGATCATGACCTAGGCGAAAGTCGGACGCTTAACAGACTAAGCCACCCAGGCACCCCTCATGGTCTTAAATATCAGAGTTAATGAGCCTGTAATTTCAAAAAAAGAGAAAATGGAGAAATCTTCAAATTTAATAGTAGGCAAAGAAGGGCAAATTAATAATTTGAGATACTATTTTTCCTATTAAATGAGAAAGGTCAAATAAACATAATATTTTATGCTGGTAGAGGTGTTATACTCTCTAATGTATTAATTATATTTCAGTATAAATTAATACAACTTTTCCAGGAAGAAATTTAGCAGAATATATTCAGGCTTAAAATTCATACTCTTGGCAAGTAAAATCTGCTGCAAATTAGATGAATTTGATTTTGTTAAAATTGTGTAATAAAAACAACCAGAAGATAACACATCATTACTTTATGATTTCCTCTATGCAATAAGACCATTTACTTTTCTGTTTTTTTATCTTTTTTCAACTTTCTAAATATTCCGTGTGATTCTTTAGCTCAAATATTTTTAAAAATCAAAAGAAAATGAGGTGGGGGTGGGGCGTAAAGCAGGAACAATGAAAGACTTCATCTTAGTAAGGTGTGAGCTTAGTTGTTTTTCCAGTGTTAGCCACTAGTGGTGGATTTCTCTAAAAGTTAATTTGTCTCCTTTGTCTCCTTATCTGTTTTACAAACTATTAGAGCTTCCCATGGCCGTGGTAGGAAAGAAACTCACCTGGTCACCACCAGTTTTGCCTGTGCTACAACCTCCTAATTTTGTTAATACCTGCATGGTATTTTTTGTCTTCAATCATTTGATGAGCATTATTGCTTTATATGGAAATCTGTATGTATTTCACCAATCTTTTTTTTTTTTTCTTGATAGAGAGAGAGGGAGAGAGAGGAAGGAAGGTAGGGGATGGGCAAGGCCGAGGGAGAGAATCTTATGCCGGCTCCAGGCTCAGTGGCTAGGCACAGAGCCAAGGTAGGGCTCCATCCCACCAGGGTGAGATCATGACCCGAAGCAGAAATCCAGAATCCCTTGCTTACCCAACTGAGCTACCCAGATGCCTTACTAATCTTCTTTCTTAGGCAAAGAAGCAAAAACCTTGCACAAACTCTAACATACATATGATAGATGTTGAAATAAATTGCCTTTATTACTCCTATGATATTTATGTGCATATTTATGTACACAGTTATCCAAAGTAATAGTTACCTTTTCTATTATGTTAAAATGGTAACCTCTTTTTTCAGTTTTGTAAGATACTATATTTACAATATTACATTGTAATATTTACATCACAATATTACATGTAATATTTACATTGTTTAATATTTTTTCAAACTACTAATTGGTTATCATAGTTGTAGGATGTGGCAAAATAAGGTGAAATACTACTTTTCAACATTTATTGTATTTTACAATCTTATTTTAACAGTTCCTTGCCTGTCTAATTTTACTGCGCCAATGGGAACAGTGCTTTCTCCTGATTACCCAGAAGGGTATGGAAATAATTTAAACTGCATCTGGACAATAATCTCCGATCCAGGGAGTCGGATACATCTTTCTTTTAATGACTTTGATCTGGAATCTCAGTTTGACTTCCTTGCCGTTAAAGATGGAGACTCTCCAGACTCCCCAATTCTTGGAACCTTTACTGGGGCTGAGGTGCCCTCCCATCTGACTAGTAATAGTCATATACTGAGACTGGAATTTCAAGCTGACCACTCTATGTCAGGACGTGGCTTCAACATCACTTACAACAGTAAGTTTCTGTTCTCCATATAATGTATTCTACCAAGTACAGCTGGAAAGGAATCATGTAAACCAGCTTTCTGGTTCCATAGATAAGGAAACTTAAACAAGTTTTTATTTATAAACTTAAACTAGTTTTCTTTCAATAGATATATAAAATTGTGCCAGAAACAGTAATTTAGTTCTTCATTTCCAACCATATTTTACTTCCTATTGTGTCATTTCTCTTGGTTTGTGAGAGACCTATATTAAGGAAATATATTTCAAATATTACTATGTCAGCCAATATATTAGTTTATTCTATTAAATCTTATAAACATAAGATCAAACCTAAAGTATATCATATGCTTTGCTCCATTATTGGTGTGCAAACATGTAAGGGAGATAAATCTTTTAAAATATTCATAAAGCAATAGGGAACCTTAAACCAATAATGACAGCACAGAGTTATAATTCTAGAGATGAAATTCACAAGGCTGAAGAAACTTTACAGAAGAGAAAATCATTAACATAGGGGCAGTAGACTACTGAGGTGCCACCATGGGGGAAAATACCTTAGAGATGAAGAGTATCCTCTCTACAGTGAAACTATACAACTTCAAATCTTAGCTTTGCCCCATTTTTAGGTTTAAATTTGAGTCTCAGTGTCCTCATCAGTAAAACCATATTCAGTTTCTATAAGGAATAAATTAGGTGAGGCAAGCCAATAATTTAGCATGGAGTAGATGCCACATAGTAAATGCTCAATAAACATTAGCTGTCATTGTTTACTTGCTTTTTGAACTATTACCTTAACATCTTATTTGTCTATTATGTTGCAGTATTTTGAGATTTCTTTGAGATTATTTAGCTATTGTCTGTCACTCACATTCTTTGTATTTTTCTGTAAAAATAGGGTATAAATATAGCAAAAAGATGAATTACACAAAGGAGAATATATCTTAGTAGGTTGATATACTCACATTCTAATGCTTCTGTTTATATTTTCCTAAAGCAATAGAACACTATTGACTTTTCATGGTTTTTTTTTTCCTTGAAGCTGTATGGACCAACTTGATAAGTTAATATTTGTGTCATATAACAATAGGATTTAGTTTCCTTTTCTATAAAAAAGAATCCCATCCCTAACCACACCCAGCAGTGCTGAGCTCTGGCAATTAGTAACAAAAAGCAGTCATTGTCTTTTTTAAGTGTCACTGTTGGTGAAACTGTCAACATGTAATTGCATATCATTAAAGTTAAACTAGCTGTGACATGTGTCATAGGGACTACTGTATAAAATAGTTGCTTTATCTGAAAGTCCTTTTAAAAATATTTCATATGTATAAATATATGCTCTTATCTATCTATTTATACTTTTTATTTTGTCTTCAATGCATGTTATTTTTAACTTTAATGTTTATGGCATATTCAGGGTATTATGGAAACATGCCTCCTTGTTTCTTGTTCTGTTTCTCTAGTAAATAATTTAATCCATAATATGCAAATTATTATATTTAATGTTTTCTACTGAAATTTTTTTCTGTAAAAAAAAAGCCTATCAGGCATTATATATAGGGACAATGAGGCTTAATCAGTTGAGGTTTTGGCATTTTTTAAAAGCACACAAAAAAAAAATTAGAAATAAGTGCATCTACAAAAATATATTGCATGTATTTTAGATTTTACCTTAATATTCGTCTGTACCATTTAACTTAAAAATGAGAATAGTTAATAAAATTATATAATTTATGAACAATATGAAAGTAGTGATTAGTGAGAAAATTTAAAATAACTGCACATACTTATGCAGCATGAATATAATAATAACGTAAATATCTTACAAACTGTTTTACACACTTAGATTTTGCTATTTTAAGTATCCTTTTGGGGTGCCTGGGTGGCTCAGTCAGTTGAGCATCTGACTTCAGCTCAGGTCATGATCTCACGGTTCGTGGGTTTGAGTCCAGTTTCGGGCTCTGTGCTGAATGCTTACTCAGAGCCTGGAGCCTGTTTCAGATTCTGTGTTTCCTTCTCTCTCTGCCCCTCTCCCGCTCATGCTGTTTCTTACTCTGTCTCTCAAAAATAAATAAATGTAAAAAGTATATATATATATATCTCCTTTCATGTGTATTGTGCTAATTTTAAACATTTATAGTGCATGTTTCGTCATATAGATGAATAAAAAGTGAAATTTGGAGGGCTCATTTAATCTATAATCTTGAGAAATTCAAATTGGCATCTTGTCCCCACACTGCCACTGACTTTCTAAGGCTAGCCTAAATATATCATGGGAGACACAAAGTAAAATAAAATGGCCCTAAACTCAAGAACTCACATTCTCTTAAGACTTGAGACAAATAACCCAAGATACAATATGTTGTTGAGAAAAAAATTAGAAGCCAAACAAAGGGATACATTTCAATCCTATCTCTCTGACCTGAGGCAAATACTTATCTGTTTCTGAATCTCACATTACTCTTTAAAGTTCTAAATGTTAAATGACATAATGACATTTCCAAAGCTCCTATAGCAGTGGCTAGAACATAGTAATTACAAGAATTAGCTCCGTTCCCATTTCCTATATGGCAGAAAATAGATGCAAATGGAAAATTATAAAGAAATGTTAAGGCTTTCATACCAGATTGGAACATTTCACTATAACCTCACAATATGATCTCTTCATTCCAAGGAGTGAAATCACAAAAGTTTGCAGTGAGATGTAGTCAACCTGCTCTATATTCACAGTAATTGGAATTCCGACCTGTTTATCCTGGAAATGTTTACATACTCTAACCCTAGTGATCTCCAGAAGCAGGCAGAAACGATTCTATTTTGAAAGGTAATCTTAGGGTATAATTCATATTTTAAAACAATCACAACTACTTACATCATGAACACACATCACAGGCGAACAGGGTCAAAGGAAAGACCCTAATGTTTTTTTATTAATAAATAAAGGCTTATCTAGAAATAAACATAACCTTTTTTTCAAAAGTCGGTTTTTCTCATCCCAGCTATACAAGGGTTCCCTCTCATACTGCTTGTTTGTGTGTTTTTCTTTGTTTCCTCTCTTCCAGCATTTGGACATAATGAGTGTCCTGATCCTGGAATACCAATCAATGCACGACGATTTGGGGACAACTTTCAATTAGGAAGTTCAATTTCAGTTATTTGTGAAGAAGGATTTATTAAAACCCAAGGAACAGAAACAATTACGTGTATTCTTATGGATGGAAAAGTAATGTGGAGTGGACCAATTCCAAGATGTGGAGGTAAGTACAGTGATCAGTGAAATTATAACCCCATTGTTCACGGATATTTTACCTCAGTATCAGGGATTCATTGTCTTGCCACTTTGAAGAATGAAAAGGTGGACACAAAATGAGCAGCAGCCCAAAGTTCATTAGAATATAAGAAAGGAAGAAGAGTAGGAAAGCTCTCTATATGCAGAGAGGCCATTTGAAAGTGAATCCCCAAGGACAATAGGCAAGGGTCTTTGTTTTATAAGGTTCTGGTCACCCTCCCCCTTCCCTCTCCCCTTGTTCCTTCTCAGGTTCTATCCTTATTAGATTGATTACTCTAGATGCTGGGTTGTCCTTTCCTGATCAGCTCATTTCCATTGTGTGAGAGGCAGTCTATGGCCATAGTTCCGTCTTTTGTCAAATTCCTGAGGGGAGACCTGAGGGGGAGTAGGCGGGGTCTGTTACATTCTTAAGAGGAACCTTTTGCCTGAGGGGGGTTTGCTGTGGTCAGACACTCCCAGCATTGCTCGAAAATAAGTGTTTTCCCCCACCCAGGGACCTCAGGCCTTAATTGTTCCCTCTCTGCCTACTAAATCCTATCTTCTTCTTTTAGACCATCATCATTGTGCCAGGAAACTATACTTAATATTGTACATTAGGTATACATTTTAAACAAATTACACTTTTATTTTTTCATGTTAAAATAATTTTTAGAAACCTTTTAAAAAGTCCCTTGGAAAAGGAACTCTTAAAAAAAGATATACATTAATAAATGGTAAATATTGGTTGCATGTGCAAATTCTCATTAGTGTAGTTCAGAGTTATACTTTAGTACAATTTTTCATTTCTGGTCATTCCTTTTCTTGGTATTTTAACTATTCACGGCATCAATATTTAATCTTCAAAAATGTGTTAAAAATATTTGTAATAAATACATTTATGTTAAAGTAGCCATTATTTAAAATGTGTACTTTTTGTCAGCATAGTTTGCTGAACTTTTTTTTCAGTTTTGATTTGCTCAATAAGATATAGTCAAGAAGGTTCAGAGGAATATATGTGTACATAATATGTATGTGAGTGTGTATACAATGTTTTAAAGTTTACATCTTTGAATTTATACACTCATATAAAGTCACTAATTATATTGGTAAGAAGGATAATCTTACTTAAAATATACCAAGTATAGTGTGTCAATTTAGAATCTATAGAGATGTGTATATGAGGTGTGGAGCTTCATTTAAAATTGTAACATTAGAGGGGCACCTGGGTGGCTTAGTCGGTTAAGCGTCCGACTTTCCCTTAGGTCATGATCTCGCGGTTCGTGGGTTCGAGCTCTGCGTCGGCCTCTGTGCTGACTGCCAGCTCAGAGCCTGGAGCCTGTTTCAGTCTGTGACTCTCTCTCTCTGACCCTCCCCTGCTCACGCTGTCTTTCTCTGTCTCTCTCCTAGAAATAAATAAAAATATTTTTTTTAAAAATTGTCACATTAGAGATTAACATTCTGCTTTTCTCCTTCCACTTTAGTAGCTAAGGTTACATATCTTTTATTTAAAAAGATGTAGAAGGGGACTCCTGGGTGGCTGAGTCTGTTGAGTGTCCAACTCTTATTTCAGCTTAGGTCATGATCTCACAGTTGTGAGATCGACCCTCATATCTGGTTCTGTGCTGAGAAGGCAGAGCCTGCTTCGAAATTTCTCTCTCTCTCTTTCTCTCTCTATCCCTCCACCCAGCTCTCTCATAAATAAACAAATAAAAAATATTTAAAAAAATAAAAGATATCAAAGAATTTTTACTAAGGAAAGGATTGTTATGCCCAGATGGCGATCTCCTCCAAATCCCAAGACCACCAAGAAGTCCGAGTCATGTATGCAAAAGCAAAGGACATTTATTCAGGCTTAAGCTCGGGCTCCCAAACCTCACCAATGTAGTGGATCCGTGCTGAGAGCCCGGAGCAAAGTCAAAGTAGGGTTTTTATGGGGTTTGTGAAGGGGGAGTTACAGAAGTTGTGGCATGGAAACAGTGATCCAATCATAATTATTCAACATTATTGACAGCGGATTTAACCATACACATTGTCTAGAGTATTCGTTACTTTTGGTGGGATCCAATTACAACATTTAGAGTACCTTTAAATTCAACCAATTACAGAGCGAGCCTAGGGATCTTGTTCGGTGACTAACGGGTTAACTTTAACATTAGGTAACAGGGTCCTATCTATAGTTTCTATCTATAGGCCACTCCCTCAGTAATGGGGATGGTGGTCGCTGGCCTTTCCTGTTTGGGTGTTACAAGGGTCGTTTCTCCTGCCTTGGGCAATGTGTAACTGCCTGATAGTTTTGGGGAAGCTGAAACTTAGGCCTTCTAGTTTAGAGGGGAAACGTAAAGCCTGTCATGGAGTCAGTTTGGTTTAGACGGTTAGACTTGTGTCCTTACAAGATAAACCAGAGCCATGAAACACTTTCATAGATCACCATGTAATGAATATGTGATAATTTTTAAATAATTACTTCTTTATCTTGTTTTCCCAATTTTTTTTCTTACCTGTGTCCAGACTGACAATGAAACCTTTATTTTTTTCTTTTTCAATTTCTGGCTGATAAGTTAAGAACATTTAATATATAATTTTCAGAAGTACAGCAGAGTTCATTGACTAATACAGCCATTACCTACAAATGCTGCCATTCATTGTTGAATGTTTTCAGGTCCTGATGAACTAATCCAGACCATGCAATTATGTTTTCCTATTAGCCCCTGCAATTAGCACTGCCCTCCTCTTCTAATCACTTTTTTTCTCATTTGTATCATTAGGGACTGAACTAGACGACTTCACGATTCTTTTCCAAACCTCAAATGTTATGAGTTTAGTAGGGGCTACCCTTGGAATGGTCATGACTGTGCTATTGTGTTTTAAAAAACATAACAAGATCCCACAATAAAAGGTTGAAATAAAAAGAGAAAAATGGGAAGTAATGTTCATTTTTTTCCCATTATACTTTGTCCTTGAGCACATTCATTCTTTTAACCATAGTTCCTGACCCAAACTTGAGGAATCAGTCAAAAAAGCCTGCATTAGTATTTGAAGGAAAAGTAGGGAGATGGAAGAAAAAATTGGTTTCAGGCTGAAGGAATACATTGGTTCAATGTACTGGAGTGGAAGAGAAAGGGTCCAGGTTTGATAAATAACCAGACTGGTGCTGAGCATGCCATGTTTTGCAAACAATTCTAGATCACTTAAAATTATCCTGTGGCCAGAGGGCAGCCACTTCAGCTCAGAAGTGATTTGATGGGAGCCTCTCCCTTCCCTGCCCTTGGAGTCATATTCATCCAGTGGGCAGACACAGAGATCACCTCATGTTGAGTCTGTTTAGATCCTCACCTGCCTCACTTGGGTGTTGGTTTGGAAGGTACTTGTTTCCTAAATGAATGGGGAAGTGAAAATAATGAGCTTGACATCAACAAATCCTTTTATGAATCACTACTTAATTTGAGAGAGCAATCTTAGTGAGATTTTACACTGTGAAAAATTAATGGTATTTAACTTTTAAAAATGAGTAAAACAAATATTCTGAACTCTAATTTGGCACAGGCCAGTAGGCTCTTGAGACATCCTAAAGAGAGCTTTGTGGAGTTTCCGAAGGAGAATATTTTTTTTCTATGTGTATGAGTGAAATTATAGACACTTGGCTCACTTTGCCAATTTCTGGATCTTATCCCGAAGTGGGAACATGACTAAGAATAAAGTTGGAGACAGAGAAGGCAGAGCCAGAGTGTGCTGGAAGCAATCTTACTGTGGCACTCAGCCAGGTTACCTGCCATGTCCCAGGCCATGTTGTGAGCAGTTTCCAACCAATAAAAAAGATTGCTGTCAACTCCTATATAACCAACTTTAGCGGGTTTAATTTCTGAGACTCTAATTAAGGTTTGTAAAGATTTCCTTTAGTTTTAGTTTTGCCTCAATTTCACTTAGTTGTTAACAACAGAAGCCTGAGACTAGCTGAAGAAAGCTTTTTTTTTTTTCTCTTCTAATGTGCTTTTGTGGTAGTGGTGGTTCTATTTTTAATCACCCTTTTCCTTCCACCATTCCCCAAGCTACCATGCAGCTGCTCCCACTGATGCAAAGAACTAGGTCTGGGAGAGCTCTGTGCCCATCTTCTTTGTCCTTCAGACCTTACATTTTGACAAAGAAGTTTTGCTTATTATTTATTGCAATTTATCTTTTGGGGCATGATCACAGCCTTCAATACATGCTTGATATTTCAGCTGAAACTTTTTTTGTCATCATGTTAAATATTTTATATAGATGAAATACATACATGTGTATGTTCTGATAAATACAAATAATTATTTGTATTTTATTTTCTTAACTCAAAACATTCCAAGATTAAATGCATTGTTAAAGGTTGCTTAAAATGTTTGGGTTGCTGTGTGTTAAAATTAGGAAGTAGGAAGTTGCTTGTTTCAATCAGAATTTATAGAGCAAAAGGAAGTCAGTATAAAATGTTTTGATAATAAAACCCAGAACTACAACCTCTTTGAAGATTGCCCTCTCCCTCTACATCCCCCCCTCCCCTGTCTATTGTAATTATCTAGAATCTTAAGCATTTAGTAAGTTAGTAATCCACCCATGACAATCAGTCTTCAGCTTAAAAACTGGAAAATTGTTGAAAATAGTGAAAGGAAATGTTTTATCAGTCCTAGTCCTTGAATAGAGATTGGTGAGAGGAAAAGAGAGAAATGAGATCATAATTTGTTGCAGTTCTATGATCCCACAGCTGAACTTGGATTCATTTCAGAGAGCTTAAATACAGTTGGTGAATAGAATTGGGTTATACATTTTATTCACTGACCTGAAGTTCACTACTGATGAATTAACTAACGATAGATTTAGGCTATCTTTGTTAAAATTTGAACCCCTTTCTCTAGAATGGGTTGATGAAACTTCTGCATGAGTAAGAGAGATTACAGACATTCTAAAGCCTTGTAATCTTTCACCTTTGCTAATGGAAAACAAACTACAATAATTACTGTAATCTGCATTGAAACCATTCATTTTGAATTCCATGAACTGTTGGCCTAACTCAGTTTAGTGATGATCAATGACTTCTTGACATACACTAAGACTGTAGCCTGAATATAACAGGCTGTATCTAGGGCCAGTCTCTGCATGGTGTCTCCTTCAAAGATCTACCTACAGCCATGAATAGTATAGATGGCTATCATAGGTCTACTTTAATGGGCTGACATAGGGATTTTCGTGATATGCCATGAAAGTTTCCAAAAAAACCTCCTCCTCTGTCTTTACCCAAAGTTTCCCATCATAGCAGCTGCATAAACACCCTCCTTCTTTTGCCCTGTGGTCCCCTCAAGACCCCTCTGCCCTCACATTCATTTATTTTCTGCACAGCCTCAACCCCTTTTGGGCACCTGTGAGCCTCCTCACTAAAATTCAGCCCTCAGGAGGTGCAGTTTTCTCTTTAGAATATTTTTCCCTTGGATTTTCTTATGTCCACATTCTGTTTCTTTCTCCTAATATGATCCAGAATTTCTCTCAGGGGCCTTTGAGGGCATTGTGAAGCTCACCCCATTTACTTCAAAGTCCTTTCTACAAGCCTAGGTGCTTGGAAATTTGGAAACGGGGGGAAAGGAGCACAATATTACTGTGTTTGGGTTTATTTCTGTCTTCACCTGTGTATAGGAATGTATCTTCCGAAATAGGGAAAGATGTTGCTTTCACTTAATTATTTTTCTCAAAGAAATAAAGTGCAGCTAGATTTTCTTCACAGTACCAAGCATTGCAAACTAGAGTCATCCGTAGCCCTCAAATCCAAGAATCTTTTTTCTCAGTAAAATCACAGAACATTAGTTTCTGGAATGTTCCGTAGGACGAATACTGCTATACAGGAGGCAAAATGCAAGGTATAATGTTTGACTCAGAGAGATTTCTTTCTAGGGCTTTGGGAAACTCATTTGTATCTGACCACCATATTCTGCCTGTCCAAACGCTAACTCTAAGAGGCTGAGACATACCTGCTTTATTTTCCATACCTCAAATGATCTGAGCATCATTATTTGGCCTTTTCCCTCCTCGTTGTCTATTTTTACCATTTTTAGGTTAAAGTCTATTCGTCTGAGTTCTTCTTTCTAAAATATAGCCATAATTAACTTATTTTTTCTTAGCTTTGATTTGTTTCACCAGATTCATGAATCCCTTTGTAGTGGGGTGTAAGTATATGCTTAGTCAGTTAGCTATAAATCCACTCTGACATGAACTTGTTACAGGTGTTTCTGATCCTCCCATCTGTTCATACCTTTGCCTAGTGGAAGTCTTACTTTTAACCATTTATGTGAGGTTACCACATACCCAGAATATGACATTCCAGCATTTGCACGCAGCTCAAATTCATTTGGATAGTCACGTTCTCCAGGGTAGTAATGCTGACTCCCATTAGATGGAGGCTTTGATGGATCTGAGTTCACAAATAGGACCTAATTCCCAGTGCTATAGATCAAGAGTCACAACCTCAAATGGTTACAGGAGCAAGGCAATAACAGAAACAAATTAGACGCGCTAAATGGAACAAGCTGCCCCCCTAAGGGGGAGGTGTGATTTATCACGTTTTATAGAGACATGGTTACAAATAAGCATTTCTCTTTTTAACAATAATAACAATAATGAATAATACAAGAATGATATCATTGACAACTGATGACAGTATTCCCATTAGCCCTGACACTTCCTTCATGCACATTAGAAAAGGGCATTTTTCCAAGAGGAAAATGGCTTGAACTAGTGATTACTGAGGTCACTTTAATTTGAAATCCATCAGAAGCAATCAATCCTTTGGGGTGTATGTAGGGTCAATGGAGCAGGTCAGGAGACATATACCAATTTCTCCATTTTGAGAAAGCACTCCAGTGTCTCAAAAAATTGGGTGTCCTTTGGACTTACCTAAGAGCCATTTTCCGGATAGTGATATCATGAAAAAGTGTCTTAAGTACCTCCTTTGTGCGAATTTGTGTAATGCTGATCAAATGTGATCCTCTACCAGAGGCTAGGCTGGAACATCCTGTTCTGAATTGAGCATTCTCCTGTGGATCGTCATTTCAATCTAGAGTAGTCTCTATAATCTCCTTCTGAGTTTGCATTGATATTCTGCTCAGTCTGATTATTTTTCATTTGGCATTATATATTTTTTTCTAAAGTTTAGCCACTGATATGGCTCAGTTGTGTGGTGTGATTTGATTCAAGTAGACTCAGGGATTGTCCCAGTTATTCAAGAAGCATTAAAAAATAACAGAGATGCTTGCTTTGTTTTTCTTTAAGAGTTAAGATATGGAAGTTTTATTCAGTACAGTAAATAGAAAGCTTCCTAAATACCTTCTTAAGCTGTCTCTTCCCCCATCTTCCCATTCAAGGTAACTGTTACATGTAAAAATCATATTCATCATCATTGTCATCATCATAATCATCACCATCATCATCTTATCTCTCTCTCTCATGCTTACACACAGTCCTATCATCACTAAGTTGTTTCCTCCCTTCTTATATTCCCTACCTCAGCCCCATGCCCTTGCCTACATGTATTTAGCCCTTCTCCTCCACATTCATCCTTAGACTAACACAAGACTTACTTCACTGTACTCTGCCACCAAAAAAGATTAGTTACACCCGTTCTAATAGTTTCAGTTGAGATTCTATCTCCTCAGAAGGTTGGTAAATGAATTATATCTCATTATAAGATATTATGCCTTAGTTTAAAAAATAAAAGAGGAGAAGGATCAAGTTTTTGACATATCTTTTCAAGATATTCTCTAGGTTGCATTTCTACTTTATGAATGCCTGCTTCTGTATTTGTCAGTAATAAGCCAGCCAATAAATCCCAAAAGAACTTGAAAAAGATACCATGCCATGAGACTTAGAATAAAACAAGAAAGTTCTCTTTCTAGATGTCAAACAGTGAACACTAAGTCATCTAGAGTTTTCTGTTTTAAAAAGCAAGACAGTTGGACATAAATTAAGTCTCCTATCTTTGTGGCAGTCATATAAGGAAACTGTTCCTGGGTATGAGAATTTATTATTCATTGGTGAATGTCATTTTTTAAAGCTACTGAACTCAACTCATGTAGACTGAAAGATGAGAAGGATTTATTTACAGACCAAAAATGAGAGTTCAGTTAAAATGTATTCATTATTTTGTTATAAAATTTGAAGTACATAACATTTACTTTTTAAAATCAGATGGTTCTTAATAGTTTAAGGTTATGATCATTTAACTGTTCATGGAAAAATATGTTAGACAGTCTAAAATTTATATACCTTATTAAATTTCATTATTAAATATACTACTCAGGCTCATTTTAATCTCTCTTCCTGGTTTCTCCTCATTCCGATGATCTCTGTTTGTTCCAGAGCTAGGTCTTGAATATTTTCTCTTCTATTTCCACTCACTTTATTGGTAACTGTCAACCAGTCTCTAACTTTAAATAATATCTATGTGCTGATTTCTCTCAAATTTACATCACCAGCGTAGTTCTTTGCCCTGAAGTCCAGACTCATATATTCAACTTCCTACTCAACATCTCCTTGTAGATGTTTAATAGGCATCTCAAACTTAACATGCCCAAAAATGATCTGATCTCCCCCTGTCACTCCAAAACTTCTACTGTCATAGACTTTCCCCATCATCATTAATAGCACTCCATTCTTCCAGTAATTCAAGCCAAAACTCTTGGAGTAATTTCTGACTTCTTCCTTTCTATTACAGCCATACACAATCCATCAGAAAAATCTGTTATTAGCTGTACCTTTGAAATATATTCAAAACTCATCTAGTTCTTCCTTAGTCCCCTACTGACATCCTGGTCCCAACAACCATAATCTCTGTCCCAAATTACTGCAATAAGTCCCTAACTGATCTTCTGCCCTTGTTCCTACTCAGTTCTGTAGAAATGATTTGTTGTCCAATTCACCTATGCTCACTGATCAATTTCTTCATAGTCATTTCTCCACTGGGACTCAGAAGGGCTCTGATGCATACACACTATCTGCATTTTTCCTCATTTTTACCTGTATTATATCTCCCCTGCTCCCTGAGCTGTAGCTAGCTAGCAATAGCCTCTTTGATATAAAGCAATCCCCTCAACAAAAACGGAAATAGAATATTGGCCTTCTGGATTACATGGTCATGTTCTTGAATATAATTAGGATATAATACATTCATTGGACTGCTTTATAGATAAAGAGGATTACATTTAATGAAATACATTGGAAGAGTCATATAAATGCTATTGGCTCAAAGCTATTGATTTAATTAAGACACCAAGTTAAGACTAAGTGAAAGAGAAGTCACCCCTTCCTTGTGAAGATTCATAATATTTAATATTATTACTATTGCAGCCTCACTGACAAGAAAAACATTAGGAGCAAAATGTATGACAAACAAGGTGTAGGAGCAAATTTTTTCTGTAGCTTCGGAATTGGCAACTTAGACACCCAACCAAGGAGAAAAAATTTCAATACCCATTCTATATATTTTAAAAAATCATAAAGAAAATAATAAATTGAAGTCCAGACACCCCCCTCATCGTTAATTGTGTTCTAACTGACTCATCTCTCTTAATCATAACCTCAGACGCCCCTTTCCCAATTTATATGAGCATCAGAAGGAAAGTAATGCAGATTGAGATCTAGATCTATCCATCAATCTGTCAATCTATCTGAAACTATTGAAGTCAAAAGTTGTTCAGCTTTTTATTTATCTCCCTGCAGGAAGAAGGATGCTAGTCTCCTTCTCCTCATTCCAAGTTGAAGGGAAGGGCTTTAAAAGAATCCCTCATAGAGAATGGAGTTGCCTGGGAGAAAGAGACATGAGAATCCCCAGGTGGATATCTGATTATACAATATAGTACTTGCTGATCTGTCTTCTCTCCTCTGAGAAAGATGAAGAAAATTGGTGAAAGCTGACAGATTAAAGAGAAGGAAAGCTGTCTTGTTCAAACAATTTGGCAAGTCAGTGATGAGAATCCACCTTCCCCACTGTTGTCCTTTCTTTACAAAAGACTCATTTATTCTCATGGGGAACAAACATTTTCCATATCTGACAAATAGAAGGCATCAGGAAATAGTCAGGGGTAATGAGGGAAACAGCAATATCCAGGAAAGACTGACAGCATAATCTGTTCTGTCCTAGCCCTGAAACATCACAAGGAAAAGAACATAAAAGGAAGAGGAAGGAGTCAAGACAAGGAGGAGACTATTCCATGTGCTGACTGAATGGAGGAATGAATCAGCAAGTTCTGATCCTCCATCAGCATCCTCTTCCCCATCTTCCAAGCCTCTCTGGCTATTGCTCAAGGATGCACCTTGGGTGGATGGGTGGAGAGGATAAGATAAAAATTGTCCATTGGGCTGGACCAAGTTTTTTAATACTGAAAATGATGAGAATATTAGAGGATCTGCCCAACAGTTTTTTAAAGAGATGGAGATTTGGCAGTGCATGCTTGAAGGTAGTGGTAGGAAGGAAGGAAGGAAGGAAGGAAGGAAGGAAGGAAGGAAGGAAGGAAGGAAGGAAGGAAAAGATGAAAGGAAAGGAAAGAGACCCATTTCTGGTTTTTTGTTGTTGTTGTTCCATCAATTTCAAAATGTACCATAAAATGCTTGCTTAAGCAAGAACTTCCTTGCCCTAAGCAGAGAACTTCCTGCATTACTATGGCTTATTCTCATTCGTGCTCTCTAATGGGATACCTGAGAGAATTCTTTCAGTGAATAAGATGGAACAGAAGTCCCTAGAGAACAGTTGGGAGAAAAGGCTGGATCCATATGCCTGATGAACTTTCCCTTTGAGGATAAGGAGTTTTTCTCTTGAACTCAATAAGCTTCAAAGGAAAGGAAACCCCTTTCACTCATAGATATTACATTCTCTTTGGAGGGAGTTCTTTTGAGAGAGCGATGAGAGTGACAATCTGATGCATAGATCAGAATTTATTTGTAGCTTTCATTGAGAGAGTGTGTGTATATGTAAAATTAAACCCCACTTTTAAGTACATGTTTACGTAGTATTAAATTCCATTCTCCTGGAGGGCTACCATAGGGAAATGTATGTAGTAACGATCTGCAAGGTTTGGCTCACACTGTCTGGGGAGTGAGGGGCTGAGTATGAGAGAAGGGATGAAGAGGCAGTGGAAGAAGGTGCAGAACTGTGATTGTTTCTCTGTAACCCTGGCCCTTTAATTTGCGTGTTTCTGGATTTCTCTTTTTATCCTATATTCAGACCCAACATGTTTCTTATTATTTTCTTGGAAATGTCACCCAGTGTGCTGAGGTTGAAGAGAGTCAGTGATTACTGCCCACACCTGTATCCCTAAAGCAAGTTAAACAGGGGGCTGGGGAAGAGGATGGAATCATCATTTTTTGATAACCCCAATATGGTATCCAGATTCTATCATGCATAGCTCCATAGAAAGGCTACCTATCAGACGAAATGTTAGAATACTCACTTTGTAATTTCACTTCTAGCCAAAACCCTGAGATCAAAGCTAGCTCTTCCCATCTCCAACTCCCTTGTGAGCACCTAACTGCCACTTCTCAGATGAAAGAGCATCTCCTGCTGTGGAACACTAAATGTTATCTGAATACAGTCTGAGGCACTTTTGACTCTTTCATACAGGTCTTAAAACGTATTGGCTATTTTGAATTTGTCCATTCTACTTAAAGTAACACAGAAATGAGTCAGCACTCCAACACAAGTTATTTATAACAGACTTTCTTCAGACCCTAGAAAAATAAAAGTAGATAAATGAACTATGTCTACTTTATATTGATCATACATGTCCTGTTTTTATTGCCAAAGACAAGGGGACTTCGAGGCAACCATCTGTATTTCAAAACAGATGCAGAACCCCTCTTTATCTCAGGATCCTGAGATATATACAGGAGAATCTTGAATCTTGAAGCTACGGACCAGTTATATCTTCGGTTTTGTCAGTGTGGTCTCTGGCCCAATAGCAACAAAGTGGCCTGTGAAGTCAGGGTGGGGTGAGGGTCTTGTTAACAATGCAGCTTCTGGATCCCACCCTATAATTACCAGAAGTCCATTCTGTAAATCTGCATTTAGCAAGTTCCCAAGGTGCCCACTAAGGTTGGAAAGGCTTCAAAAGGAGTAACCACTGCATAAAAACATCATGTCTCCTCCTTATTCTTCCAAAAATTATAAGCTTCAGATACAAAATCTACTGGAATCTCCCTCATAGACATTAGTATTTCTCACTTCCTGACTCTGCTCATTCTGTCCAGCTCCTCCTGTCTTCTATTCTTCTTCTCTTTATAATCTAAATTCACTTCTGACAAAATTGCCTTCAAGGATTCTTTCCTAATGTCCTTAGCATGTTATCTTTCTCTGCCTGTGTTTCCAGAGTGTCTACCCAGCCCAAGCATGTACTTGTACTGAATGGCAGCTGTGCCTGTCTTCCTTATAGAGGGTGTGTCTCTTGAGGGTAGAGAAAATGTCACATGAATTTGTTTTTTAATTTTAGCACCTAGCATAGTGTCTTATATATAGCAAAAACTAAACAAATATTTTTTTATGACTACATGAAGAATAAATAAATTAATATTGGAGAAACACTTAAAATGGGGTTGATAGAAGGGCATCTAGGTGGCTCAGTCAGTTAAGTGTCTGATGGACTCTTGATCTTGGCTCATGTCACGATCTCACAGCTTGTGAGAACAAGTCCAGAATCGAGCTCTGAGCTGACAATGCAGAGCCTGCTTGGGATTCTCCCCCCACCCCCCACCCTCTTTCTCTCTCTCTCTATCACTTTCGAAATAAATAAATATTTTTTTAATGGTATTGTTAGAATTTCTCATTTGTATTAAAAAATGTTTCGGTCAGATATTCTATCCCCCTTACCATCCATCTTTGTCTCCATCAAATCTACCTTAAGGAGAATATGTTTAAATAAATGTCTCTTGGGAAATGAATCCAATGCATCTGTTGGAAGTAGTTCCTAATTTGGTTTTAAAGATTTGAATCCAAATGTCACCTCTACCACTACCCAGGTCAGTGTTTCTCATGAAGTTGTGTTTCATTATTTTTTCTTCATCTGCAAAACTGGCAAAGGAAAGAAACCAGCATTTTTATGCTACAAGATTATTAAAGAATCCAATTAAGTAATGTATACAAAAACATACTCTAAACTGGAACACGTGACTCTCTTAGTTGGTATAGCAGAAATGTCTAGCTCTTCATCTTTAAGCTGTGTTACCCAGTTTATTATATAGAGTTGTAGCTGGGGAAATAGTGACCCAGTTGAAGGACTTCTCATAGTTTCCTTTGCAGTTAGGTATGACCGTGTGAGTAAGCAAAAGTAATATAAATAACTTCTAGGTCATGCTTCATAAAAGGCATACACAGAATGGTCCTCCCACTCTGCTTCTTGCCAGCTGAAATGGAAATGGCCTATAAGGCAGTCTAGGAAGTCAGACATTGAACATGGCTGACACTTTCTCATCCTGTGTCATGAGATTATAGGAGGGAGAAGGCTATCTTGCTAGTAGAGTCACCTCTTTGTACTGCCACATGATTGTGTCAAAGAAATATTTCATCAGAGTTAAAGAGGCAAGGAGGGTGTAAGATTTTATTCAAGACTATAGCATAAAGACTGAATTCAGTTGCACTGAGGGATGGTTTTTAAGGGCTGAGGTGAGCTAGTGAAAAAGTACTGAAGGAAGTTAAGTGAGAGGTCTGGAGTCTTAAGAAGGCTGTCTAAAGATTTGTCAAGTTGAAGGCCATTTTGGTCAGGTGAGAAACTATTTTGTTAAGCTATTAAAATCTAGGTGTTTATTTATTTTACCAGATGTAGATATTTTAATCCAAACAGTTAAAGGAGAGAATAACCCAAGCACAAATAGTCCATCCCAGCCTTTACCGAATTGCAGTGATATAATAATGAGTATTGGTCAATAGCTACTTAGTTTAAATAAATTAAACTATTTTTTTCAAAAGGTTGCATTTTAAACTGTCTTTTAATTTTTTTCATCCACTTATTCACCTTTATCTTCTACCTGCATTAAAGCTTTAGCATCAGCCTATGTTGAAAATAATACCTAATATAGTCAAGATCTCCAGATTCTATTTTCTATTTTTTCTTGTGATATTTCACAAACCTTTTAGCCTCAGCCTCAAATCTTATTATCTTTCGATGTAAGGCTCCATCCTGTTTTGTGTTCCCTATTATGGGAAGTGGAATCACTATTCATCTCTGTTGTATAAGCCAGGGCCCCAATGACAAGTTGAGATTCCATCTTGCTCACTCATTTCATGTAATTAATAAATGCTTTTGAGTCTACCTCCTACGTGTCTCTTGGAATCAGTTCTTTCCTATTACCATCATATCTCAGTGTCTGATTATACCTTTTCTACATAATTGTAATAGTCTCTTAACTGATCTCATCAGCTCCAGGTGTACTGCCTTTAGTCCACTTTACATGCAATTGCCACTTAAATGAAGATCTTATTCTTTGTCTATATATGTATATGTATCCTTTGTCTGTAATTATTCAATTGCCTATGGTTCATTTTCCTCAATACAGTTTCCTAGGTCCTTTTCTACTCTTTTCGTTTTCTTTAATCTCCCATCACTTCTTGGTTCCCTAAAAAGGATACAGGCATTGCAAAATACTGTGCTAACCTAACTTTCTACTCTTTTGGACACATTGTTAAGCTTATCGCTCCCTTTTCTCCTGATGAACGTGACTCATCTTGAAGGTTCAAATTAAACAGAATCTCTTCCACGAGGACTTAATTCACCCCCTTTTCCAGACCCCTGCCCCATGGACATCTCTTTTTTATAGAATTTATGACATTATTACTTTGCATGCGAAAACTGTGAGGAAATACAAATTGCCTCTGTTCAAATCCTTGCTGGCTGAGATGTAAAGGGAAGGAAAATTTCCTCTCTACCCATCAGTCTCCCAACTGGACTAAGAATTACATTTACATGAGACAGATTAACAGGAGGAAAAAAAAAAAAGTTTTTTTACATGCACAAGGAGGCCCAGTAATAAAATTGAAACCTAAAGAAATGAGCAAGGCAGGTAGTGTATATACTTTTCAAACAAAGAGACAATGAATCTCTGAGAATTTGGCAGGACAAAGAAAACTTTAAGAGCTACAATTGGTAAGGAATCCTAAACAGAATTTAGGCTGGTGTAGTAAATTAGTAAAAATGTAACAAGGGTTATTTATATAGCCTCCTTGGCTCTAAATAGCGTCTCTGGTGATAAGGATGTCTCTCTACCTCCAGGTACAGGGAAGGCACATTTCACATAGGAGACTTATTTCCTGCTTTCAGGGACACAGATGTCTGAGTGTCCTTGAACAGTCAGTCTATTAAGTAACATTTATTTAAAATAAGCAGTATGCTAAAGTGGCCAATCTCGAGGTGGCCTGCCTTGGCCCCACATGTGCAAATTATTTAAATACATATCATATTTTCTTCCCCCCCCACCCCCTGTAATAATAGTACATATGTCACTGGATATTTTTTTGAGCATCATATAAAATAATCCAAAAACTTTTCACACAGTTCCTGGCACATTCAATAAGTGTTATTCAATATGTTTATGTTATGTTATTCAAATGTTTCCTCAATAAATGTTAATTCGTATAAATAATACAAATACTAGAGAGACAGATTCCTGCACACAATTGTTTGGCATGACCAAAATATGAATGCGTAAATGATGAATGAGTGAGTGAATGAATGGGACTTTCAAAGTACTTTGTGTGGTCTTGATCTCCTTTTCATTTTCTGTATATTCTAGTTGCTCATGTTCAGACATGGATAATTACAGTATTTTACAGAAGTCTGTCTCAAATTGTGTTGTCTTTATACCCAGAGGTACACAATCTCATTTTAGTTGTTAAATGTGTAAGCATTTATTACATTTCAATAGCTACATATTTATTTCCAGGCATTTTGGGAAAAAAATTAAGTATCACATAAAAACTGATTTCATGGGTATTTTTATTTAGGACAAGTCTAAAAAGGTCATGTAAGTTAAAATATAAGTGAATCTATATGAAGAAAATTATGAATTTAAAATAAGTTATACATGGGGGCGCCTGGGTGGCTTAGTCGGTTAAGTGTCTGACTTTCGCTTGGGTCATGATCTCGTGGTTCGTGGGTTCGAGCCCCGCGTCGGGCTCTGTGCTGACTGCCAGCTCGCAGCCTGGAGCCTGTTTCAGTCTGTGACTCCTCTCTCTCTGACCCTCCCCTGCTCACGCTCTCTCTCTCTCTCTCTCTCTCTCCTAGAAATAAAACATTAAAAAAAAGTAAAAAAAAAAGTTATACATGGATATTGCAAAATTATGAGGTTTAGGCCATTATCTTATTACCTTTGGGTCTGTATTGTTATCTCCTTTACAGTGAAGTTTCTCTTTACAAATTCAAATCTTTGTTACTAATATTATTCATGGCTCTTTGCTCCAAAGCTCACACTCCTGCACGTATGTGCACGTACGTTCTCTCTCTCCCTCTCTCTGTTTCTCTTTGTCTCTCTCTTTTTTCCCTGTATTCTATACTTCTATCTGTTTTGGGTAGATTTCTACATGGCTTTTCTCTACAATTGATCTCTCTTATTTTTCCCCGCATTTCGCCCTCTCCATGCTCCACTGCTATTGCTACACTATGGCGTCTCCACGTGCACATCTCCCTGCTGTGTGCCTGCTGGTCACTGTGGTCACGAGGCTTGTCCTGACTCACCTGTACTGAGCAGCTCTCTCTTCTCTTGGGTTTCTGACCTTCTTGGGGAGTTTGTTCTCATACTTTAGGAATAATAGTGTTGGAGAATTTCAACCCTGTATGTCAGAGAAGAAGCTGCTTCAGAACATATCATAAGTTAACTAGAAGGCAAACCTTTTAACAGGTCATCATTCAGGAAATTCCTTTCAGGGAATGAATTAACCACATTTTGATGCTACTCCTTTGCTTTAAAGCCTTCTCCTAACTGTCTCCCGCATACTTTGGGTGGAAGGACCAGCTAAAATCCTTCTGAGGACTTTGCATTTTAATCCCTTATGGCCCATTACTCTGTTGTTAATTTCATGACTGATTACCTCTTTTAACGATGATTAGACTAAAGTGCACAAATCCTTGCCTAAAACAATGACTCCATGAGATAGTAAGGATTTCTGTCAGAAATTCTCCATGTTTCTAGGAGTCTCTCTCACTAAGATACTTTACTCTTTTAAAATATGGTAATTTAAGTGGCTATTATGCACATAATTTTATTTTTGAAATACATAATAACCCTACAGGAAACCTAATTATGAGTCATTGTAACAAAGAAGAGTAAATAATCCTCATGGAAATGGTCTCCTTTGAAAGCTTTTTAGGAAACAAAATTAAATTCTCCTAAGGAAGAATATTTATTTAGTTTTTAATGTTTATTTTTGAGAGAGAGAGAGAGAGACAGAGCATGAGCAGCAGAAGGGCAGAGAGAGAGAGAGACAGGGAGACACAGAATTTGAGGCAGGCTCTAGGCTCTGAGCTGTCAGCACACAACTCCATGTGGAGCTCAAACCCACAGACTACAAGATCATGACCTGAGAAGTGTGACACTTAACCAACAGAGCCACCCAGGTGCCCCAGGAGAAAATCTAATTTTATATGAAAGAATTTTCTTGCATGCAAACAACAAATTTTGGCAATTTCACATAGAAATACTTTTCTTAAATGGATATTTATAGTAATGCTGTATTCCTAGGCCAATTTGTAAATATTTCCTATTTTCTTTGGGTTATATCCAATGAAAACTGGTAAAAATAGTGTTTGGAGCAATAGTTTTTAGAAATTTTGTAGGGTAAAACAAAAAGAAACAAGGAAACAACAAAAACATTAAGAAATGGGATAGGGTTTAAATGGAACCATTTAAGAGAAAATAAAAATATAACCTAGTAAGTCATTGGGAATGTCTCTAATATGTTGAAAAACTAATAGTATATCTTGATCTTTTTCTTTCTGAATAATTTTCAATAATTCAAATACTCTTTGCTTCATTTTTGTTTCCTGTGTGTATGTCCTAAAGGTAGAGAGTATGTTAAGGCAGTTTGGTTGCAGAATAAAGTAGAGAAGTTCAGCGTCTAGGCTGGAGAGCATAAAGAACAGCCAGACAGGCAGAGTCTTATTTGTCAACAGGGAAGGGAGCTATTGAAGGGTGTGGTCAGATTTGTCTTTTAAAAAAATCACTCTGGTTATCACAGAGAGGATAGTTAATGTGGATGAAAAGGTAGCAAGGTGTACTGCAGAGATGGGGTTTTGATATTAGAATATTTTAATGTTTATTTATTTATTTTGAGAGAGAGAAGAGACCACAAGCAGAAGAGGGTCAGCCAGAGAGGGAGAGAGAAACCCAAGCAGGCTCCTTGCTGTCAGCACAGAGCTCAATATGGGGCTCAAACTCACAAATCCTGAGACCATGACCTCAGCTGAAATCAAGAGGCAGTCATCCCAACTGAGCCACCCAGGCTCCCTGATATGATAATTTAAACTAAAATGGCAGCTATAAAGATGAAAAAACAAGAAACTGAGGATAGGTTGGATATGCGAATAAATGATAAGGATTAAGGAAAAATGAAAATGCTTACTTCTAGCTTCCTGGATTATGCAACTTCGTGGATGGTGCTTTCATTTACCAATATGGGGAGATAATGGGAGAGGATCAATTTGAGGTCCTGTTTTGTAAAAAAATAACATGAAAGTAAATTTTTTTAATGTATAAGTGATATTTATTTATTTATTTTAAATTTTAATTTTTTTTAATGTTTTTTTTTTTCTAGGATAGAGAGAGAGAGACAGCGTGAGCAGGGGAGGGTCAGAGAGAGAGGGAGTTACAGACTCTGAAACAGGCTCCAGGCTCTGAGCTGGCAGTCAGCACAGAGCCCGACGCGGGGCTCGAACCCACGAACCGCGAGATCATGACCTAAGTGAAAGTCGGACGCTTAACCGACTAAGCCACCCAGGCGCCCCTATTTATTTTAAATTTTAAATAGTTTATTGTCAAGTTGGTTTCCATATAACACCCAGTGCTCATCCCCACAGGTGCCCTCCTCCATGCCCATCACCCCCTTTCCCCTCCCACCCACCTATATCAGCCCTCAGTTTGTTCTCGGCATTCAAGAGTTTCTCACGGTTTGCCTCCCTCTCTCTCCCTAACTATTTTTCCCCTTCTTCTCTCCATGATCCTCCGTTAAGTTCCTCCTAATCCTCCTGTATGTGCAAATATATGATATCTATCCTTCTGTGCCTGACTTATTTCACTCAGCATAACACCCTCAAGGTCCATCCATGTTGCTACACATGGCTAGATTTCATTCTTTCTCATTGCCATGTAGTATTCCATCATATAGATAAACCACATCTTCTTGATCCATTCGTCAGTTGATGGACACTTAGGCTCTTTCCATGTTTTGGCTATTGCTGAGAGTGCTGCTATGAACATTGGGGTACATGTGCCCCTATGCATCAGCACTCCTGTATCCCTTGGTTAAATTCCTAGCAGTGCTATTGCTGAGTCATAGGGGAGTTCTATTATTACTTTTTTGAGGAATCTCCAAACTGTTTTCCAGAGGGGCTGCACCAGTTTACATTCCCACCAACAGTGTGGGAGGGTGACCATTTCTCTACATCCTCGCCAGCAACTAAAGTCTTCTGATTCCTCATTTTAGCCACTCTGACCAGCATGAGGTGGTATGTCAGTGTGGTTTTGATTTGTATTTCCCTGATGAGGAGGGATGCTGAGCATCATTTCATGTGTCGTTGGCCATCTGGATGTCCTCTTTGGAGAAGTGTCTGTTCATATCTTCTACCCATTTCTTCACTGGATTGCTTGTTTTTCCAGTGGGGAGTTTGGTGAGTTCCTTATAGATTTTGGATACCAACCCTTTATCTGATATGTCATTTGCAACTATCTTTTCCCATTCTGTCGTTTTATAGATGATTTCCTTTGCCATGCAGAAGGTTTTAATCTTGATGAGGTCCCAAGAGTTCATTTTTGCTCTCGATTCCCTTGCCTTTGAGGATGTGTCAAGTAAGAAGTTACTGTGGTTGAGGTCAAGGAGGTTGTTTCCTGCTTTCTCCTCTAGGGTTTTGATGGTTTCCTGTCTCACGTTCAGGTCCTTTATCCATTTTGAGTTTATTTTTGTGTATGGTGTGAAGAAGTGATCTAATTTCATTCTTCTGCATGTTGCTGTCCAGTTCTCCCAGCACCATCTGTTAAAGAGGCTGCCTTTTTTCCATTGGATACTCTTTCCTACTTTGTCAAAGATTAGTTGGATGTACATTTTTGGGTCCAATTCTGATTTCTCTATTCTATTCCATTGGTCTATGTGTATGTTTTTGTGCCAATACCATACTGTCTTGATGATTACAGCTTTGTAGTAGAGGCTAAAGTTGGGGATGATGATGCCTCTCATTTTGGTTTTCTTCTTCAATATTACTTTGGCTATTCAAGGTCTTTTGTGGTTCCATACAAATTTTAGGATAGTTTGTTCTAGTTTTGAGAAGAATGCTGTGCAATTTTGCTTGGGATTGCATTGAATGTGTAGATTACTTTGAGTAGTAATGACATTTTAACAATATTTATTCTTCCGACCCATGAGCATGGAATGTTTTTCCATTTCTTCGTGTCTTCTTCAATGTCCTTCACAAGTTTTCGATAGGTTTAATCATACGGATCTCTTATATCTTTGGTTAGGTCTATTCCTAGGTATTTTATGGTTTTTTGTGCAATTGTGAATGGGCCCAGTTTCTTGATTTCTCTTTCTGTTGCTTCATTGTTGTTGTATAAAAATGCAACCAATTTCTGTACATTGATTTTGTATCCTGCAACTTTGCTGAGTGCATGGATGAGTCTCAGTAGGCTTCTGGTGGAGTCTGTCAGGTTTTCTATCTAGAGCATCATGTCATCTGCAAAAAGTGAAAGTTTGATTTCTTCTTAGCCAATTCTGATGCCTTTTATTTCCTTTAGTTGTCTGATTGCTGATCCTAGGACTTCCAGCATTATGTTAAACAACAGTAGTGAGAGTGGACATCCCTGTCATGTTCCTGATCTCAGGGGGAAAGCTCTCAGTTTTTCCCCATTGAGGATGATATTAGCTGAGCGCTTCTCACAGATGGCTTTTATGATATTTAAGTAAGTTCTTTCTGTCCAGACTTTCTAGAGTGTCTTGATTAAGAAGGGATGATGTATTTTTTCAAATGCTTTTTCTGCATCTATTGACAGGATCATATGGTTTTTATCTTTTCTTTTGTTGATGTGATGTATCACATTGATTGATTTGTGAATGTTGAACCAGCCCTGTAACCCAGGAATGAATCCCACTTGATCTTGGTGGATAATTCTTTTTATGTGCTGTTGGATTCGATTTGCAAGTATCTTGTTGAGAAATTTTGCATCTGTATTTATCAAGGATATTGGCTTCTAGTTCTCTTTTTCTGCTGGGTCTCTGTCTGGCTTGGGAATCAAAGTGATGCTAGCTTCATAAAATGAGTCTGGAAGTTTTCCTTCGATTTCTATTTTTCGGAGTAGCTTGAGAGGAATTGCTATTAATTCTGTTCTAAATGTCTGGTATAATTCCCCAGGGAAGCCATCTGGCCCAGGATCTTATTTGTTTGGAGATTTTTGATAACTAATTTGATTTCTTCCCTAATTATGGGTCTGTTCAGATTTTCTATCTCTTTCCATGTGAACTTTAGTAGCGAGTGTGTGTTTAGGAATTTGTCCATTTCTTCTAAGTTGTCCAAATTTTTGGCATATAATTTTTCATAATATTCCCTGATAATCGCTTGTATTTCTGAGGGGTTGATTGTAATAAGTCCTTTTTCATTCATGATTTTGTTTATTTGAGTGCTCTCTCTTTTCTTTTTTAGAAGCCTGGCTAGAGGTTTGTCAATTTTGTTTATTTTTTCCAAAAGCCAATTCTTGGTTTCATTGATCTGTTCAACTGTTTTTTGTTGTTGTTGTTGTTGTTTTTGTTTCTATATTGTTTAATTCTACCCTGATTTTTATTATTTCTCTTCTCCTACTGGCTTTGGGGTGCTCCTGTTGCTCTCCCTCTAGTTCCTTTGGGTGTGCTGTTAGATTTTGCACTTGTGCTTTTTCTGATTTCTTGAAATAAGCTTGGAGTGCAATGTACTTTCCTCTTAGGACTGCCTTTGCTGCATCCCATAGAGTTTGGATTGTTGTATTTTCATTTCCATCTGTTTCCATATATTTTTTAATTTCTTCTCTAATTAACTGATTGGCCCCTTCATTGTTTAGTAGGGTGTACTTTAACCTCCATGTTTTTGGAGGATTTCCAGACTTTTTCCTGTGATTGATTTCAAGTTTCATAGCATTGTGATCTGAAAGGGTGCATGGTATGATCTCAATTCTTTTATATTGAGGGCTGCTTTATGTCCCAGTATGTGATCTGTCTTGGAGTTGTGCCATATGCATTTGAGAAGAACGTGAATTCCATGGCCTCAGGATATAGAGTTCTAAATATATCTGTCAAATCCATCTGGTCCAATGTGTCATTCAAGTCCATTGTTTCTTTAGTGATTTTCTGTCTAGTTGGTCTATCCATTGCTGTAAGTGGAGTATTAAAGTCCCTTGCTATTAGCACATTCTTATCCATAAAATTGTTTCTGTTTATGATTAATTGTTTTATATATTTAGGTGCCTCCATATTTGGTGCATAGACATTTATAATTGTTAGTTCTTCCTACAGGATAGACCCTGTAATTATTATATAATGCCCTTCTTTATCTCTTGCTGCTGTCTTTAAAGTCCAGCTTGTCTGATATAAGTATAGCTACTCCAGCTTTCTTTTGACTTCCAGTAGCATGATATATATTTCCACATTGCCCTACTTTTAATCTGAAGGTGTCCTCCATTCTAAAATGAGTTTCTTGTAGACAGCAAATAGGTGGATTTTGTTTTTTTTATCCATTCTGCTACCCTATGTCTTTTGATTGGAGCATTCAGCCCATTTACATTCAGTGTTATTATTGAAATATAAGGGTTTAGAGTCATTATGTCCTTTGTGGGATTCATACTTGTGGTGGTGTCTCTAGTATCTTGAGTTCCTTGCAACATTTCCCTCAGAGAGTCCTGCTCAGGATTTCTTGTAGAGCTGGTTTAGTGGTGGCAAATTATTTCAATTTTTATTTATTTTGAAAGACTTTTATCTCTCCTTCTATTCTGAATGACAGGCTTGCTGGATAGAGGATTCTTAGCTGCATATTTTTTCTCTTCATCACATTGAAGATATCCCGCCATTCCTTTCTGGCCTGCCAAGTTTCAGTAGATAGGTCTATCACCACCCTGATAGGTTTCCCTTTGTATGTTAGGGCCCTTTTATCCCTAACTTCTTTCAAAATTCTCTCTTTGTCCTTATATTTTGCCAGTTCCATATGATATGTAGTGCAGAAGATTGATTCAAGTTATATCTGAGGAGAGTTCTCTGGGCCTCTTAGATTTCAGTGTCTGTTTCCTTCCCCAAATTGGAGAAGTTTTCTGCTATCATTTGTTCAAGGACTCCTTCAGCACCTTTCCCTCTCTCTTCCTCTTCTGGGATTCCTGCAATATGGATATTGTTCTGTTTGATTGTATCAGTGAACTCTTGAACTCTTCTTTCATGTTCCTGGATCAGTTTATCTTTCTTTCTCTCAGCTTCCTCTTTTTCTATGTGTCTTCTAAATCACTTATTCTCCTTCCTGCCTCTTCAATCCATGCATTAGATGCCTCTATTTTATTATGTATCTCATTTATAGCATTTTTTAATTCATCACACCTATTTTTGAGCTCCATAGTCTTTGTAGCAATAGTTTCTCTGATGTCTTCCATGTTTTTTTCAAGCCCACCGATTAATTTTTTGACTGTTGTTCTAAACTCTTGTCCAGTTATGTTGCTTACATCTGTTTTGAGCAGTTCTTTAGCTGTCATTTCTTCCTGGAATTTTTTTGGAGAAGAGTTCTTCTGTTTCATCATTTTGGTTAGCTTTTTATCTCTTGTTAATTTTAAAAGCTTGTTGTGCGCTCTGCCCTTGTGGGTTCTGCTGTATTAAAGAGGGCTCTTTGACTGTCCAGGGCCTGTCCATTCAGGAAGTGTTCTTTGAATGGTGTCTCTTGGTTTCTCTTGTTGAGATATGGTTATTTTGTTTCCCTATTCGTAGTGGTATTTGTGACTTTCCACTATGTGTACTTTGGCTTGTTTCTTGAGGTATCCCTGGAAAAAGAAAACAGACAACTACACAGGGAACAAAGGTACACAAACACACTGACATATCCAACAAACATGCAAACGGAAAGGGAAAAAAGAAAGAGAAAAAAAGGATGGCCAAAAAAAAAAAAAAAAGACAATACAAAAAAGAGGAAGGAGGGAAGAGAAATAATAAAAGTTAAAATTAATAAAATATTGAAAAAAGAAGAAAAGAGGAGAAAAAAGAAAAAAAACTTGAAAGACAAAGGACAGTCTAAAGGCATGAAACCAGAATTCCCAGGTACAAATAAAGAGCCAGGTGTATGCAGTATTGGTGGAGGAGTATACACAAAGAGAAATGACAGGGCAGGGAGGAAGCGAAATTGGAAAAGAAATGACCAGGCAGAGAGACTAAGAGGCAATCAGAGAAACTATATAATCTGATTACTTCAGAGAGAGAGAAAAAGGTAGCGGTAGAGGTGTAGAATGTACATCTAGAGAATGGATTAAATGTGACTGTTTAAGGCAACCAGTGACCAGAGTGCCCCCACCAGCAGAGTGGAGGGTTACAAATGAGAAAAGGGAGATTTTATCTGAATAGAAGGAATTATCTAGAATTAATCACGGCAGTGCATCCATGTTGGTCTTGCCCCAGGCTCAAGTAAAAAAAAGAAAAAAACCCACTGCGACCACCACCAACAAAAAAACAGCTCTCTGATGGGGATGGGCGTGGATTGATACAGGCAGGTCTCCCCTCCACTGTGTCCTGCTGGCTCCTCCCTGCTCCTTGAGGCCCCTCCTTGGTGGTTAGGAGAAAAATGGTGTCGTCCCAGTCCCTTCTCAACCTAGGGTGGCAAATCATTCCTTTGGGTCTGATCTCCCTGTGCTGAGGACGTAGCCAAGGTGGGCTGAGTTCTATGCCCCACGCCCTGCCTCGTTTCCAGGTCCTGGTCCGCGGGCTTTGTATATACCGCTCTAAACAGTCCTGCAGGTCAGGTCGCAGCTTCCCTGCTGCCAGGGGTGCTGGGCGGGTGGTGGGGGGGACATGTTGTAGCCTCAGATCCGCAGAGGTCAAACAGCGGTACAACCTGTGATCTGAGGCCTCTGTGCCCCGCGTGCCTGTGGAGAACGCAGCAGCCTCAGGCGCAGCGTCCACGCCGCCACGGGGGATGGTGCCAGAAGCACAGCAGAGCAGTTTTTCCTGGCGCCTTTGGGACCGGGTGCACCTAGTTCAAAGTCAGCACCCCAGCCAGAACTAAAAAACACTCTCCAAGCTGAGGTTTTCTCTTCTCCAGGCACGGTTCTCTGAGCAATGAGCAATCTCAGCTTCTCGTTCCTTCCCCCTCCCCCAGCCTCACACAAGCCCGGTTCCCTCCCCTCCCTCTGTATCTCCAGGTCCTGGCTGCTTTTATCTTCCCCAGCTCGCACTCACGCATTTATGAGGTTTCCTTCCCAGTGTACTCTGTCTCTTTCTCTTCCCAAACTCCTGTGGCTCAGTGTCCTACAACTTCAGGCCTTCTCTGTTTGAGAGACAGGTGCAAGTAAAATGCACGGAGTTCCCTACTTCTCCGCCATCATGCGGCCCCCTCATATAAGTAGTCAACTTGAAAGTACTTTTAAGACTTAAGAGCCTTGTGAACTTTGGGCAGTTGCTTTTCTCTGGACTTGGTTTATTCTTCTCCAAAATGAAGTGTTTACACCAAAAGACCGAATCAGTACCTACTGGAATTATATATGTTATCGTTATAATTTCAATTGTGTGGAAATTTATAGAAAAGCGGATAATTATATACTTCAAATTATTAACTGAGGATTTGAATCTGATGTTAAAGGAAAAGGGGTCAAAATGGATGTCTAGGGAAGGGGGTGGTACAATGAAACTGTAATTTGAAGGATATTATTCTGACAGCTGGACTGAAGCAAGAGAGAAATCAGCAGTTGGAAAATCAGGAAAGATGCAGAATCAATGAAGGCCCTGATTGTAGTAAGGATTCTGGAATAAGGAAGATTAGAGTTTCAGACAATGTGTAGCGTGAATTACCTGTATTTGATAGTGTAAGTCAGAAAATGAAAGAGAGAGAAACTAAAACTAACAATTTACATTGTTTTGAAGCTTTGAACATGAAAATGATGCATGAGAATGTATCTCGTGTCTCCATTGAAGGACATTATTAGGAGACTTGAGGATATTCAGTTTATCTGACATACTGAGTGCATAACTGTGCTATATTTCAAAAAGTAAACTAATTTTTCTCAGAAAAATAATCATTCAGGAGTAGAAGGACCAGATGTAGTTTTACCTTCAAAAAGTTATTAAATAACATTTATTTAAAAATTATAGTCGATACTCATAATACTTTCTACAACTTGTTACAAAAGTTCTATTCTTACTTGTTCTCTGATTTCCTTTTTCAGCTCCATGTGGTGGCCATTTTTCAGCTCCCAGTGGATTGATCCTCTCACCAGGATGGCCAGGATACTATAAAGACTCTTTGAACTGTGAGTGGGTGATTGAAGCTGAACCTGGACACTCTATCAAAATTACATTTGAAAGGTCTCTACAAATCTTTTTCTACCTTAAAAAAATACATATTATCTAAAACAATAGTTGGCGTGATCTATTTTATTTACTAAATCAATGTATAATTTTATCATAATAGTCAATTTCTGTGCCTTGAATGCTCCAGACATTTCTCCCTTTTAACCTTTCAGCCTGCTGTCAAGTTGCTTTCCTATTTGTTTAAAGTTCTATAAAAACTATTGAGATATGAGGGGCGCCTGGGTGGCTTAGTCGGTTAAGCGTCCGACTTTCGCTTAGGTCATGATCTCGCGGTTCGTGGGTTCAAGCCCCGCGTCGGGCTCTGTGCTGACTGCCCGCTCAGAGCCTGGAGCCTCTTTCAGTCTGTGACTCCCTCTCTCTCTGACCCTCCCTAATCACGCTGTCTCTCTCTCTCTCTCTCTCTCTCTCCTAGGGAAAAAAAAAAAAAAAACTATTGAGATATGAAAGATGGACATTTTTGACACACACACACACACACACACACACACACACGACACACTACCAAAATATGAACACGTGGCCTTTAACTTAATGTGCTTAGTTGTCCTATGTATATTTTTTAATTAAAAAAATTTAATGTTTATTTCTCTTTGAGAGAGAGACAGATACAGAGTGTGAGTGGGGGGAGGGCAGAAAGGGAAGGAGAGACAGAATCTGAAGCAGGCTTTGGGTCCTGAGCTGTCAGCACAGAGCCTGATGTGGGGCTTAAACCCACAAACTGTGAGATCATGACCTGAGCCAAAGATGGACACTTTAACCAAGTGAGCCACCCAGGTACCCTTTACTTGTCCTATATTTTAAAGGGCCTGCATGTTCTGCTGTATTTCAAAAGGCAAAAGTGTTAAAACATATTTGAATTTATACTGTATTACAGCCTCAGACACTTAAGCATACTACCCACGTCCGTATACCTACAAGTCCTTCAAAAACAAGGCTATGTCAAATTCATGTGTATTAATGATTGGTCAGTTGAGGATTTTTTTTTCCTAAGAAAACTAATCTTATTGATCAAATAATATATACCATGAGAGACCATATTAATGATTACAAAGTTAAAAGAATGAAACTTCAGGTCTGTGCTTGGGTCCATATTCACAAATGGAAATGGATGTATTTATGTAAATTCATAATTATATTATTGACTCCCGTCATCTTCCAATCCCTTTATTTAAAAGAATAAGGAACCAGGGCACCTTGGTGGCTCATTTGGTTAAATGTCTGACTCTTGATTTTGCCTCAGGTCATGATCACAGGGTCTTGGTATGGATACCTGCCCAGATTCTTTCTCCCTCTGCCGCTCCCCAACTGGCCCTTACACTTTCTCTCTCTTTCTCTGTCTCACTAAAAAATAAAAAGATTAAAGAAAAAGAATCTTTGTAAGTGTTGTATTCATGTGGAAGTCATACAAATATATAAATATAGCGGAATTATGCTGATGATTGAATTTTACAAACTTAACATGATCCTTCCCTAATTCAAGAGGGTCTTCAGTGAATTAATCTGTCCATACTCGTGTTAAAAGTTGAGAAGAAAACAAATTCTGTTTGACAGATGTTAGTAGTAAACATTCACCTGAGGCCATCCTATCTTACTGTGGCCCACACAATGTTCCCACAACTGTATTAGTTTGCTAGGGCTGCCACAACAAGACACCGCAGACTATGTTGCTTAAGCAACGGAAATGTACCTCCTTACGGTATGGAGGCCAGAGATCTGAAATCAAGGCGTCAGCAGGATTGTTTCTTCTGAGCCTTTGTCCTTGGCTTGTAGATGGCCATCTTCTCCCTGTGTCTTCACATGGTCTTTCCTCAGTGTGTGTCTGTTTCCTAATTTTCTCTTCTTATAATGATACTGGTCATATTGGATCACTCATGATCTCATTTTACCTTAATGATTTCTTTAGAGGAACTTTTTTCCAAATACAGGCAAATTCTGAGGTATTAGAGGTTAGGACTTGACATATGAATTTTAGGGGGACACAAATCAGCCTATAACAATGAACACTAAAAAAAAGAAAAAGTTTATATTTAGAGAGGCACCTGGGTGGCTCCATCAGTTAAGTGTCTGACTCTTGATTTCAGCTCAGGTCATGATCTCACAGTCCTGAGATGGAGCCCTGAGTCAGACTCTGCACTGCACCTGGAGCCTGCATGGGATTCTCTCTCCTTCTCCCTTTGCCCCTCTCTTGTTCACTAGCATGCTCTCTCTCTCTCTCAAAAGAAAAAATATATATATTTAGGATACTTTGGCAGAGTTTTCTGTGGTGGTATTGAAACCGTATCCTTTAAGATATACAGCTTGCAATGCCATAGCAATTTTAGTGAAAAGCATACTATTTATTCAGAATCAAATCTTCATCAAATAACAGTGTTGCGTGAAAGTGGGACCCAAATTAACCAAACCTACTTTATCCCACAGATTTCGATTTTTCTTTGGATTATACAGTATAACATAATAATGATCATATCATTGAGTAGTTTTAAAAATTTAATGATTTGTTCCTAAGAATTCACTTTCTCCATTTTCCAGCTGACTCAAACGATAGATGGCTTGAAAAATAGCTTATTTTCATTATTTTATATCTAATTTTTAAATACTACATAAGCGTAAAATACTATCACTAGAAAATTAGTTTAAGTTTTATTAACACAAAGTGCATTATTATATTGAAAAGTATCCCTTGGTTTACTGACATGAGTTATTAAACATCATTAAATAAATAAATAACATCTTTCAGCTCTAAGTAGGCTAAATAGAGTTGTCAACCTGAGAGGTGAATTGAAAAGCAGTGCTTACAGTTCAGAGTACCACCCTTGTGACTTTTGATTTTGTACTTTTGTTTAAAGACACATTTTCTCTGTCCCAGGTTTTTAACATGTATGTCATATCCCTCCCAATAGGCAGTTACATGGGCCTCTTTGCTGCTTGCTCTCTTGTGTAGATACCGTCCGAATTCTCTAAAGTGAATTCATGTACATGACAGCCTACGTTCTAAACTTACCTTCTGGTAAAAGAAAATCTTTTCAGCAATTTTTATAAGCTGTAATACCAGTTAAATAGACAAAAAACTCAATTTAATTTTGACAAATACAGTTACTTAGCACTTTTTACTCTTGCTACTTTCTTATTCTATTAACTGCTTACTGAGACACAAATCCTTTAAGTTAGGCTATGAGCAAGCATCACAATGAAAAGTGATTTTCAATGCTAGGGTTTGTGCTTAGCAACAACAAACGGTTTTGTAGAGGAACCAGAACAGGCGTCGGGTGAGAAATGATTCCTAGAGTCCAAAGATTTTGACTTCCCTTGAGCACTACTGAGCAAGTCTTGTCAACTGTGCCTTTTGTCTTAGTCTCTAAATCACACTCTGAAGTAAATTTTAAACCTCATAACTCCTTCACCTCCTTGATACCAGTACCAATTTCTGTGTATAATATAGTATGATACACACACACACACATACACACATACACACACACACACACACACACACACAAATATATGTGTTGGAGTTATTTGAAAGGAAAATTATTTAAATGTGTGTGTATATATATACATAAAATTCCTTGTTAATTAGCTCAAACCCTGAATGTATTAAGAGTTAGAAATGCTCTAAGAATTTATTTATGTTGGGATGCCTGGATGGCTCAGTCAGTTAAGTGTCCGACTTCGGCTCAGGTCACGATCTCATAGTTAGTGGGTTCGAGCCCCGTGTTGGGCTCTGTCCTGACAGCCTGCTCAGAGCCTGGAGCCTGTTTCAGATTCTGTATCTCCTTCTCTCTCTGACCCTCCCCCGCTCACGCTGTCTTCTCTCCCTCTCTCTCTCTCTCTCTCTCAGAAATAAATAAAACATCAAAAAATAAAGAATTTATTGATGTTATTTTCACTATTTTAGAATAGATGGTGTGTAGCTATATCGTATATTGCTTTTTAATTTTAGTGTTTTTTTTAAGAATTCAGACTTTATTTATTTTAGTTATATAAAGTTATATAAAACGAAATGTTCATTTGGCAACTGGAGTCCTCTATCTACCCTTCCCCCTGCCCACACATACACACACAGACATACACACAAGCCCATTAGATTCTTGAGTTGGAGTTATTTGAAAGGAAAATTATTTAAATATCTTCCTCTATTTCTTCCTTCCTAAAGCTCCTTTAATGGTATAAGATTGCTTTAGGGTTGTCCACAGGCATTGTTCTTGGTCAAAAAACTGATTCTTTTAAAATAATCCACATCTTAAAGAGCTGTCACATGGTTAGGTGTAGCTCAGCAATGAAGCAGTGAGAAAGTGACTTCATCAAGTTAAAAAATAAGTGAGAGTTTTATTCATGAGGTGGAGGCATAAAATAGTTACCCTGAAATCAGAGACATGTACATCTATCACTTCCTTGTTTACTGACCCTGTAGTATCTCAGTGCTTCATTTTTCCATAAGATTGTTTTGAGAAGTAAGATATCATCTCTGAAATAGCAAACAAGAATTACATTCTTGAGAAACTTAATTCCCTTCTGATTTCCAACCAAGCTATTGTAAGAACACTAGTTGCAAACTCTAATAATTTTTGTCATTCTGAGAATAATTTTACAGAATTTTGTTCTAATTAGTGAATTTTATTTATTATTGACTTATGTCACTTTCTTTCTAATACCCAGGGATAACTTAAATTAATTTGGTTCAAGTGAAAATTTAAACAAATACTATGACTAAGATGTGGCATAGCTATTTTCCTATATTACCAAATGTAGCAATTGTTTACAATTGTTCAAATCTATAGAAGAAAAGGAAGAACTAAAAAATTACAAATACATTAGCCATCAGTTGGCTTCTTGAAATTATCTCAAGTATGTTAAGCCAATGAAATCTTAAGAAATCAAATTTTCTATAAAGTACAAAACAAAATAATAATGCCAAATAATATATGTGTTTTTTTTTTAAGTATTTATCTCTTCTTAACATAGTCAAACAGTTTGCAAGTCTCATTTTCAGATCTGCAGAGGAATTTTGCTTTGTTTCTTCCAACAGCTTCTGAACTTTCTCAATATTTGGCAGCTTCTAAATGAACTCATGATTAATCATCCTAAGCCTATCTTTCTATCCCTTTTCTTGTCTTCAACTCTTAGGCCACAGCCAGCAGTATCAGTCTTCCAGACAGTGACTGTTGTTTTTATTTTTAAATTAATGAGGACTATTTCAATTTGGTCAGAATGGGTTTGGATTACATCAAGAATGTTTTTAAAAGACAACAAAAATAGAGTAAGATTAGGTCAATTTCATTTTTAATATCATCTAGTGGTTCCATAACATTTGTCTATGATATACACTAATTTTAATGTCATAAACAAATAACACTAGATTGAGGCAATTTATGAGAAATGTATAGAACTATCTTGAAACACAAAATGAAACAAATTCAGATTATTGTGTAACCCGAATTCATTTCCCTGTTATTGTAATGTATTTTTATAGTTCCTTGGGGCAAATCTGTGATGATTTTCTTTTTAAGGATTCACTCCTACTAAACACTGTTCTCTATATCACCAGTTAATGTTGCTATTCTATTAAGAGTTGTCCCTTTATGTTTCAGTTCAAAGTAATCTCTGACTCTTCTGTGCATTTTAATTTGGTTATTATCACCTAACTATCAAAATGAAACTCCAATTTTAATACTACAATAGACTGACTACAAAACAACCAAATAATGGATTCACAATGTCCCATTGTCTGATCATTTACTTAAAGGACATAGTGTACCTCTATATATTTCCTATTCTAAATCATATTATTGGAAAAGTTATTTTTAGACCAATGCAGTATATTCCATATTGCAAAATAAAAACTAATATAAGCTTATGGAATTCATTCATTTTACTAAATTTATTGCTTACCAGGGTGTAAAAGTGGTTCAGATGGAAAATTATTTCAGTTGCACTTCTTAAATAGTATTGAATTGTACATGTGATTTTTGCTACTTATATGCTGCATTTATAATTATATTTTATAATGAAATAAAGCTTCTGGTTTTTAAATTTCCATTCATTTGTTTGAACCAGGTTTTGAGTTTTATTTGGTTTTGTTATTTGAAGAATAATATAGTTTAATTTTGTGATACTGGAACAGGCTGGTAGGTGTGTAGTAAAGTGATCTTTTGAAAGTTGATGAACATTTTAACTAAAAATTATTTTTGAGAGCATACTGGAGATAACTAGTTACCAAAAATGCATTGGAAGATACATTTTAATTTTTTTAAGTTTATTTATTTATTCTTGAGAGAAAGAGAGAGCAAAAGTCAAGCAGGGGAGGGGCTGAGAGAGATAGAGGGAGAGAGAGAATCAAGAGTTGGTCACTTAACCAACTGAGCCACCCAAGCGCCCTGCAAGATACATTTTAAAAGGATGAAAAGGGTTCATGGTAAACACTAAAGTATCTAAGTATATTCAATGCTTTTTATAAAGTTGGTAACAGCCATAGAGAAAAGGAAGATATTTTTGTCTTTAAATTATATTAATTCTTTCATTTATCCAAAATATATTTATTGAGTGCCTGCCATATTCAGAGCATTGTCAAACACAGACACCGTTTGACCTTGCAGAACATACAGACTCTTAAAGGAGACATCTATCAAACAAGCAAACACAACTGTGATTGGTATCACAAAAGGTGCAATAAAATGAAGCAATATAGTAGGGAAACTAACCTACACTGAGGTCAGGACAGGGCTGCTTTTGGACATATTTAAGCTGAAAACTGGAGGATATGTAGGGAAACATTGGTGAAAATAGGAAAGGAATTTCCTAGGCTGCAGGATCAAGGCAATAAGTTGCTCAATTTTCCATGATTCCAAGTAAAGGTTTTCCACAGCTATGATTTCTGAATCTGATTCAGAACATTGTATGATCTTGAAGTGCAGGAAGGAACACAAAACGTTATTTTGTTGATAGTATTTATGCATGTTAAAATATTGTTGATCTGTGTTGATTGCAATTTATAAAAGTTACATCTTCTAAAATAATGGAAAATGATAGCAATTAACAGCCACCGAAACTCTAAAAATACAACTGACCAACTTTGCATAGCTTAATATAGTCATTAGGGACAGAGAGACTTGGGTGTGAACCATTTAAGTTCTGTGGGCCTCAGTTTTCTTACCTGCAAACTGAGTATAATAAGAGATCGCTTACTGAGTTAGTGTGAGGCTTGGATAGGTGAATATAGATAAAGTATTTAGCAAGATCCTCAAGCACTTAGTGAACATCAACTACATCATCATTTTGTCATTATCTACTTATAATTAGAACCACTATTTTGAAATAAAAACTATATATAATTTGTAATGGCCAAAATACATGGCCAAAAGGACCGTTCTATAAATCAGAAGTCAGATTTGAAATATATACAAAATTGATATGAGAATCTGTCCATTTGAAGATAAATATGAATCACAGTTTTCCATGAAATGAAACAGATAAAAGAAAAATGACTCCCAAAATATGTGTGGTTAACGAAAAGGCCATTTACTTACTGAGGATGTTCCATAATATTTGAAAGAAAGAAATCTTACTTATGAACAACAAACGTATGCACATACCTCTTTAATGATAATTTTCCATAAGAAAAAGAGCTTCAGATGAGGTCTTAAGTGATATTAGATTAGCTATTAGATATTAGATTAGCTATTAGATATTAGATTAGCTAAAGAAAACTTATAATATAAAAATGGTAAATAATTTAGTTTTAAAATAGCAATTGGAATTAATACTTTCCTTATAGTGTTATTCTAATACATATATTTCTACATGTGTCTCTTAATCTTAGATTTCAGACTGAACTGAATTATGATGTTCTGGAAGTTCATGATGGGCCCAATCTGCTGTCGCCCTTGCTTGGATCTTACAATGGCACACAAGTGCCCCAGTTTCTATTCAGCAGCAGTAATTTCATATACCTTCTATTTACAACAGACAACAGCCGTTCTAATAATGGTTTCAAGATACATTATGAAAGTAAGTAATGCCAAAAAATTTTTCGATTTCCCTATTCTGTTTTCCCTACATTTGGTATTACCATTGTATCATTAAAAGAACAAGATTTATTAAGAAAATACAATTAAAGCTTTCTTTGACTGAAGAGAATGCTAATGGTTTACCAGATAATGCATTTTAGTAAATTCTACAATAGATTTTTCAACAATATCTCCCTAACATCATTATGAAAGGAAATACTAAGGGATTGTCAGATGTATCAAATAACAAATTTTTAAAAAAATGAGTTTCTGTACTAGTAATTTTGTATCATTCTGAAATGCCAATAATAGTAAATATCAATCTAAGATGTATGCGAACATTAACAAATTCTTCTAGCATGTGCTTCATAAATTCAATCATTCTTTTACATTTTACCTATATTAGTTGCGCACATTTTCCATTTAAAATATTCAATTTTATTTTGTACAAAATATTGAAAAGTATATTAACATTGAAAAGGAAAGCTCATACACATATATCAAAAATAACTAACATAACTGCTCAAAGACTGAATGGTAACACGAGCTGTAAGTCACAGTGTTGAAATCAGCTTGTAGTAATCCCACGTAGAGTCTTATTTAAAAAATCTAAAATACATGTGATATTGAAAAATAATTTGATGCTGATATAGACATAGAAATAAGCCTTTTTATTTATAAAGATTTGGCATATTTACACATACACGTAAACTCATATATGCATGCATTTTCATCTCAGGGTGCATCGCTACATATCTTCATATGAAAAGCAGTTTTGGTGAAATGGTTCTAATAGCCCATTTAAAAGGGCTACTGCAAGACATCTTTTTATCAAATGCAGATAGGTATTATATCACTTCTTTTTGTATTCAAATCTCCAAAACCCCCTCTCCCCCAAGAAAAAATGTCTGCATTTGAAATGTATAACTTTATATTCCATATTGGATGTCTTTTTGGTAGATCTGGTCAATGGGATCATGAGTTTTTAAAATGAATACCAGTATATATTCATTGTTTTAAAAATTATATTTTCATAATATTTTCAATTATATTAACTTAGCTTTATTTAGAGCTTTATGTCATGGAAATGTATTTCCTAGATATTATTATTAAATGTAATAAGAGGATTAACACATACTTAGAAATTAAAATAAAGTGAGATTTTTGGTTTGATATGTCTGTGTTAAAATTGAGTCAGAGTTGCTTTTTGCAATCGATTTCAAAATTCATTCTTACTAGCAATTCATTTTTATCAATATGTTACAAAGGGGCAGGCACCTTTTCCTTTAATCCAGCGCTGTATTCTATGCCTAACAAATCACATTCAATCTCACTCCAGCACAGGTGTGTGGTCAGATACAGGAAATTTTAAAAATTAAACAACACATGCAAGTGTGATTATAATAGCTAGCACAAAGTCCTCAAAGAATGATAGCTTTTATAGTTTTTTCTTTGCAAATTAATCAGAAGAGGAATTAAAATGAGATGTCAAATTCAAATGTATCCCTTTGTTGTAAAAGAAATTATTAGCCAACACTTGTTAAAGAAAGCAGAGCAGACTTTTATTACAGTAGAGCAGGATTTCATATAAAGGGAGAGAGATTGAACTCAGCTCTGACTACAAGTGGAATTTCTAGTCACAGAGCAGAGTGGGGATCAGTGTATGGTAAATTGCTAAGAGGGACCATGAGGGTTAAGAGAAATCTGGCTAAGCCCTTTTTGCTAAAGGCAAACCAGAGTGAAAAGATACTGAGAGTGGGGAATAAGGAATTTGATCAAATATGCTTATCTTGGAGGGAAATTTTCAGTAAACTGACCCAGCATGATTTCTGCTAAAACTGGACTAAATGGGCCACTGATGAGACCTGGTCAAAAGGATTCAAAGGAGCTGGACTAAAGTTTGATCAAGGGAGAGCATCTTTGTCAGTCAACAAATCTGTCACCCATAAGCTCTTGGTAACAGTCAAAGTTACTATTGGAGGTTAGTGACTAAAAAGGCAGAGTGGAGGCTGAGAGCTAGAGAGGCTGAGGTTGATAAAAAAAAAAACAAAACACTGGATGTTGACTTTGGTCAAATCTGGCCAGAAGGCAAGTAATGTTCAATTTAAATTAATTTACAAGAAATCGCTTCCTCTTATTTTTTATTCTATTTAGTGTTGTGGTTTAATTGCTACTATGAAATGATTTCTAACATCACAAGAATGTTGTGAAATAAATCACATTTCTTGAAAATGTTCCTTACTTTTCAGGAACACAAACAAGCAAAGACCTATTTTTGTTGTTGTTACTTAGTATGTTTCCCAGCTGAAGCTAACCAACTATTTTTTTTTAATGAACCATTCACAAACTCCAAAATCAGTAGAATTAAATTTAATTATTACACTATTTAAGCCTATAAGAATATACTTGGTGATTGGTGAATTTCTTTTTTAGATTATATCCGCTATAAAAAGAAACTTGGTTTTTCCAGGAGACTAAACTTTGATGGATTATTTGCAGTACTACAATTTCTTGCACTCCAGATTTTCATTTTATTCCCTTTGCTTGGGCACTATTTAATAGACTCTACTTTCTCTCAAAACAAGGAGATTGCAAAAACTGTACCAACAAAATAAGATTTATAGTTTTCAGAACACATTAAAAATTAGAATAATAAAAACATGGAATAGAATTTAGGAACATAACCCATTTTTTTGTTTCAATAGTTTTCCCCTCTACTTCCCAATAAAAACTCAGTATGTTGTATTTCTTTGAATACAATATATTTAAGTCTTCTCAGATTTGTAAATAATATATAAAACAATACAATTTATATGGATACAGAACAAATTTATAGACACAGATACCCATCTCCAAAGACATATTTTTATATGCATGTATACATATATATTTTTCCAACTGTGGGAAATGAAAGACATCTAAGAAGATATACTGTTTAAATAACAGTTGTAACATTTAAAGTCAATACATATGAGAGGAGTAGAGAAATCAAAACATTTCCATCGCCTTCATCTATTTGCTTGTCAGCCAATTATGAAATATATCTTTAGGCTTCTTCTGGGAGTGCTAAATATATACAATACAGTAAGAGACACAAAAGAAATACATGGTCTTACTTTATTCATCAATTGGAGAGATAAGAAGGACAAATGAAATTATTAACCTTATACTATTCACTTCAAATAATCTGAAACCATTAAAATCACTTTGGGATAATTACATTTGCTTGTTTTTTGCCTTTACCATGACTTACATTGTATATGACCTCTTCAAGCACACATTTCCCTGATTTCTTAAGATTTCACTACAACATAGGAGTTTGGAATAAAAGAAACATATGAGCCAGAGTATTAGAATATCATGACTTAAAGAAGAGGGCATCTAAGCTTGTCTATTACAAATTGAGATTTTGTAAGTGAAGGGATGATTGAGAGTATTTGTGGTATTAAATAAAATAGAGGGGCGCCTGGGTGGCTCCGTCGGTTAAGCATCCGACTTTGGCTCAGGTCATGATCTTGCAGTTTGTGGGTTCAGGCCCAGCATTGGGCTCTGTGCTGGCAGCTCAGAGAATGGAGCCTGTTTCCGATTCTGTGTGTCCCTCTTACTCTGCCCCTTCCCCACTCATGTTCTGTCTCTGTCTGTCTCAAAAATAAATAAACTATAAAATAATAAAATAAAATAAAAAACTAATGAGAAAACTTAGCCTGACTGGTAGGAAAGATGACTACTGAGAGTTAATGGAAATTGTAAATAGTAGAGTTCAGTTCAGAAGTCTTGAATGTCAGGTGATGACTTTGAACTTGGTTTCATGAACTGGAGGGTATAAGACCAATGAAATAACATTTTTTAAGAATACATATGTCCAAAATTATATCCCAAATAGACTGGAGATGAAGGATATTGAGAGAGAGTCCAGGGATTATTGTTTATCTTACAGAATTGAAGCAATGAAGGCCTTGGGTAGGGTAAGAGAAGTAATAAATGACATGGTGCTTTTCAGGGAGAATGGATTTCATACCTATTTTGTGGAGGAAAAACAAAACCGTGAGAAAAATTCAGAAACTCAAGGTTTCAAAGCCTTGAGTGCCTAGAAGACAAATGGTCACATGGAGAAGAGGAATATAGCAGGATAAAGTAATCGTGTTGAAGATAAAATTTTCCTGATTTTTAATTTATTATTAAAAACAATAGCATTTAAATGAAATGAATATGTTTGATAAATATATTTAAAATACGTAATTGATCTCTTTAAAAAGTGAACTCCTATGTTTTTAGTATTATTTTAAATATTTCATTTCAAGTTAGGTAGCTAATATAAATAAACCGTTTCTCTTGTGAATGTGATTTAATCAGACACAATTTGAAAATGCAAATTACCCTATTATTGGGATTATCAAAACAACAGTTATTCCTTGTTTAAGTCTTTCGTTTAGGAACAAGAAGGTAATTATTTATTGTACCTTATACCCCAGTTCTCAGCTCAGGGCATTTTTGCATCCCAGGGAACATTTGGCAATACATGAAGACATTTTTGGTAGTCATGCCTGGAGGAGTAGAGGCCAGGAATGCTGCTAAACATACTGCAGAGCAGAGGGCAGCCCCACAGCACAGCCATTCATTCCAAAATCTCACCAGGGCCAAGGTTGGAAAACTGCGTCTTATTAAGGGAAAGGCATTGTCATGGTATGTTGTCAGCTAGGTATTGTAAGTCACAAGGGAGATTATCATCTGGAGACACCAAGTCCCCTACAGGCTGTTGAAAACCCTGATGAGGAGGCACTGGAGCAGTTGTACTGCTTTATTAGAAAGGTACTTGTGTTTACACTTTCGTTTATTGCTGTAGATTTACATCTATAGAATTTATGACAATATGAAGTTTAATAGGTAACTGTACAGTTTCAGCAGATCCTCATATAACTAAATGATCTGAATGTGGACTTTGCAGGTAGAAAGTGTCAAAACAAACCTGCTAAACAAATGACTGATTGTTTAAATAAGGCAATGGGCACATTCATTTATTTTTGAAAATCATAACTCAAAATTGTTTGAAGACATAGGAATCAATTTCGGCAAATCCAAAGCCATCAGACTTACTCTGTCATATTCGCTTTGTCTCCTAGGTGTTACAGTGAACACTTATTCTTGCCTGGACCCTGGCATTCCTGTCCATGGCCGTCGCTATGGACATGATTTCTCCATCGGTTCTACTGTTTCATTTAGTTGTGATCCAGGATACAGGCTGAGCCATGAAGAGCCTCTTCTATGTGAAAAAAACCACTGGTGGAGTCATCCACTCCCCACCTGTGATGGTAAGAATTAACTTGGTATGCAAAATAAGTAAATGTATAAACCAAAAAGAAATCAATATCGTATTTATAAAATGTGATGCAACTACAAATATTTCATATTTTTAAAGATTATCTTGAATTTTGGTAATTTTGGTAATTTTATGGTACCAGACCATTAAGAAAGAAAATAAAGAATGCATTATATGTCAAGTATTCTTCAAAAAGAAAAAAAAAACAGAATAAACATTGATAACCAGCCAAATTTACTCTATGCCTAAAGACGGTGTATATACATTTTCAAAATGTGCTGAGATAATCAGTGTAAGTTCATATTGTATGCTTCGACCTTTGACAGAAAACACTGAAAATATCAGATTGGTATTAATGAATGCATTGAAGGGAGAGAACATTACCTCCCACCTTGGAAGGCAGCATGTGCTAGTTCAGATTCTACCTAGTCACACAGCACTAGGGCAATGTACCAGACTCTCCTATGGTGGCAAATTTCTGGTTGTGATAAGTATTACATCATTCCTTCCCTCTTCCTTGTTTCCATGTAGAATAAGTCAGAAATACTTCATTTTTTAGAATGCATGTGAAAATACAGTGGAAGAAACTGCTTCCCTAACATCGAGAAGTGTTTTCACACTTGCCTTATTGAAAAGTGCACACAGTGTAAATCTAGGCATTATTTGGCTCTGGGCTTTAATTTTTATTTATAACACTATTTACCAGTTTTGTACTTATTCTTGTTCAAAGTGGAAGATCACATTGGTCATTTTATGATTAAATTTTCAAGTACTTTCAGTACCATCATATTTTAGTAACAGCTTTAAGCCAATTTGTTTTTATAACAAGGTTTAAAGGAATCCTCAACACATCTTCCTTATGTTTGGTACAATACGATTTATTATAGTCAGCATTCTTATGATTGTAAGTGACAGAATCCCAACTGTCACTGGTGTTAAAAAATAAAAGCTGAATTTTTTGTTTATTCAAATCTTAGAAAAGGCAGGGTTGGTATACCTCTTAAAGATAATTATAAACATGAATTCAAACCTTTTCAAGGCTCTATCCATTTTCTACCTGGGCTTTTCTCTGTGTCTTGACATAATTCTCTTTAATTATAGCTAGTCTTTTCTATATGAGGGTTTAGTGGTGGAGAATACATTCTCAGGAGCATGGAAATTTCTAGTCTCATATTTCCAGGATCAGACAAGAATGAGAGTTCTTCCTTGTTCCAGTTAGAAAAATCCAAGGAAAGATCTCTGATCAGTCCATCCCTGGACCAGTTACTTTAGTAAAGGAGAAAGGCCCATTACAATTGGACTTGTCCAGGACATGTATCCATCCATTTCTATGGAAGAGATAAAAGATAGTCGTGTAAAGGTACTGTTTGCCAGGCCCTGATAAAGCCATATATGGTTGGCATGAGTGAGTTCGCCAAGATAAAAAAGGTGGAGGTAAAGTTGGAAGAAGCAGGAGTGTAAAAATAATGCCCCAGTATATGAATATACTGAAGTTTTATTAATAATAAAAGCGAATATATCTAGAGCAACACACACCCTCATCCTCTCTTGCTATTGCAACTACAATCAACCTTACATCAGCTCATTTTTTTAATCCAACTTCCATCCTTCACACTGGAGTTATTCTATATTATACCCCATGTCAAAAATACTTAATGATTTTCTGTTGCTTATGGATTAAAGTTCAAGTTGCTAATGAAGGAATTCATGATCCTTAACCATGTGGACTCTGCCCTTTTCTGTTTGTCTCCTTCCTGCATCCTTACAAGGTATCAAGGTATCTTTTTTTTTTTAAAGATCAGATTTTGTCCCTTTGAACCTCCATCTAGATCTTTCTTCTGTTATATTCTTATTTCATCCTGAGCATAACTGGACATGGGCTGAATTTATTCATTTTTATTTAGTGACTGAGTTTTGTATAAAGCAACTATTTAATTTTACATGAACTTGAACTGAACTCAATACCCTATTACTTAGTAAACTGACTTGATTAGATCTTAAATACAACCTAAACATTTTCCCCAGAAGAAACTAATCTAAATTTCCTAGGACAAAGGGAGGAAAAGTGAATGAATAGAATCTCCTTCTCGCATCCAAGAAAGTAACCTTGATTAGCCTTGACTGCCTGGATACTTAAGGTACAGCATGCTTCACTCTCACATGGATCATCTCTGTGGTGTCTTCACAGCCCATAGTTAACTGATTCACAAAGCAAACTAGACAATGATGGCTGGTTGTAATGTTAAATGACAGCTAACATTTATTGAGGGTTTACTATGTGCTGATACTTCTATATTATGCAAGTATTATATACTATATGTATATATATATATATATACTGGTGGTATTATGGTCACCACTTAACAGATGAGAAAACTAAGGCAAGCAAAGATTAGGTATTTTGCCCTGTGTCAGGCAGAGTCAGGATTGAAACTCAGACAGCCTAGATCCAGATCCTATACATAAGTCCACTGTTATACTGCCCCTTGCCCACGTTCTCCACAATAGTAAAATAGTAAAATCCTTTAAAATGGAAGCACAGTTATACATTTGACATTCTTTCTTCAGTGATGCCACATTTTTATTTTAAGAATTGTATATAACTATTTAAATGGTGCACTACTTGGAATATGTGACTAGAAAATGATACATTATCCTTTTTGCTATCAATTCTTGTCAGATGGAAAGAGTACTATGAATTTAGGTTCTCTTTTCTGTATACTTAGGATCAGTAAAAACTGATCCTTTTTAAAATTTACCTTGTTTTGCCATTGACCAAGGAACCTAAACCTTGGGCTAGAAATGGTTCGATTAGATTTTGTGCTATTTAGACAATTTGATGCCTATCTTTCACCAGTCAGAGTAACACCTGTATTGCCACTTATACTTTTCTTTATTGTATTTTTCATTCTCTAATACCTGTTTGTATTTACCATTCAGTTTTCTACCAGAATGTCAATTCTATACAGCAGGGACTTTGTTAAGTTTACTGCCATGTCCTCAGTGCCAACCACAGCTCCCATCACACAGCTGAGACTCCATTAATTTCTGTTGAATGAAAGAAATTAATGAAATATACTCCCAAACCTTTGAGACATACTTAGCTATGTTTTGATTTTGCATATATATTTTCTACCTTTTGCCTCCATTTATCTTTTTTCCCCTCACACTGGAAAGTCCTAAACTTCCCCTAAACTGTATCAAAATCTTAGTCAATTTTTAAAAGTCATTGACTTACGCTTTCTGTAGATAAGGCATCTAGGCAAAATCTAGCTTTTCTTAGACCTTCATTTATTTGCTATGGCATTTTTTTGTTAACTTATAACCACTATTTGATTCAATAAATCAATATTCATTAACTTTACTGTGTAGGCACTAAAGAAATATTGTTGAACATGAAAAAACACTGTCTATGTTCCTGAGCTAGTGGAGTAGATAATAGCTATCCTTATTTTCTTATTTTCCTTATTATACTCATGAGATCAAGAACAATATGTTCTTCTTGTTTCTTTAACATATATTTTTAAAAAACGTCTTCTGACACATCAGAGACTCTGTTAACACAAACATCCACACACACACATCCACACACTTTTTACTAGCTATGTTTTAGACCTCACTCTTGAATATCTCTACAATGTTTCTCATAGAACTGTGATCTGAATGGCTCTAGAGAAGATCAGACAAGAAAAGCTAGAATAGCTTTCTGTTTTGGCCAAAAAGTGTCAAGGGTAGTGTGTATGTCAAAAGTCACAACCGGGTGATATTATCTACATAGTTGGGACATAAGATTGTCACAAGTTCTAGGGGTAAATTTGAGGTCATATGCCTGATATGAGTCAACCCTTTAGGAACTAAGCATTGTTATTTAAGATAGCTACCCTATTTGATAGATAGTTGGGTGGACCTTATGTTCTGAATTGCCTAACACAAACCCTATTTTCACCTTTTATCTTGGCACTGCAATTTCACCCTCATATTATCCCATCTTGTTTTACAAACACTGTAGCCATCTTATTGGGGGGCGGGGTGTTAGAACTAAAAAGTTTATACAATTAGCTCAGGATCACCCAGGTCATAGAGGCAGAACCCACAGTTGAACTTAAGGTACTTAAACTTATAATCTCCCTTCTATCTCATTAAAAGTTGAGTATATAGGCTAAACTAGCAAAAGAGTATATGTATTGATATTTAGTATCCAAGAGTTCAAGATAAGGAAATATTCATGGAACATAAGAAAAAAGAACTTCCGATATGGGTTTGTAGTTCAAATTGGGGAAACTTGAAATAGAAGAAAACAAATTTGAGATTAAAAACAAACAAAAATCATAATGGGATATGTGTAGGTGACTATTTCTATGCTGCATTGTAATATTCAAAATATTTTAATGGATCTTTGTCTAGAAATTGTCTGTCCTAGTTAGACAGTTGAATGCTTGCCAGGTATGTATCACAGCAAAGAGAAAGGTATAATTATACAGATCTGGTTTATAAAATTTAAGGGCTTGACTTTTAAGGAGACTACTATTTTAAAACTCTAATTGATACTTACGTGACAAAGGTAGTCATCATATGTGGTAAAAACCAGGGGTAAATAAAAGAAAATGACTACTAGCCAAGATCATTTACGTCTGGCTAATTTCTCTCAACTCATATTTTGGGCTATTGTTGTGACTCATATTTTGGGCTATTGTTGTGACTTTGATGTGGTACTAATCTCTGTCCTTTTATATGCTTCTCCTTGCCAGCTATTTGTTCTAATATAAAGTGACTGAGTATTTCATGTACATTTTATTATTCTCTAATTTCTCTGTTGTGTTTGATTTGATACACAATTTGTCTATTTGCCATTCACACAAACATATAAACCTATTATGTCTGTTACAAAAGTGTTTGCATCCCTAAAGACATATGGCATCCATGAGCAAAATTGATGGGATAAACTGGAATTTCTTCAGAAGAGGTGATATATAAAAACAGAGAAGAGATTCATGACATCCTTTTTAGACACTCTCATTCTAGTGAAGTTTACCTTATAAATGGCCATGTATTCTCTCAAACTGAATTTAAAAGATAATTTTGGAGAATGTTCTTAATGAACTGTATATCACTGCACCTTTTATAATATATTTGAGTACCATTTTCTATCTCTAAGTAAAGAAAATAACATGTAAAATTTGCCTTCTTTAATTCATCTTATAATTTTAGTCTTCTCATGATTTATTCTAATAGACTGATTTCCTCTTATACTTTCTTAACATTCTAATAGGAAGGGAACATTTTAGGGAAGGAAACATCATCAGATTGATAGAATATTCTGTAATAAATTAACCACTTATAAAATTAATCCAACTCAGCCTACATTAGCATGTATCACTATGTATTATATCAATGCATATGTCATTAATTTCTTGTGATTGTTCAAAAAGCCAATATACAAAGCAAATACAATTCCAAATATTTGCAATGTAAAATAATCTCCTTTAGAAAGATGAAGGATTTCATTAGGTTGATGAAAATGATGCTGTGGCTGCTGCTGATGGAAGACTGTTTCAATTACAGACAAAAACCATTGACAAATGTGAATTCATAATATATAAATCAATTAAAGAAAAGGATACTGACACACTTAGGTTTTAGGTGCTTTCAAAAGAGAGTGATTTGAATATGAAAGGATTGAAATGAATCTCTGAGAAAATGGAAAACATCCTTGAATAACTTTTATATAGATTGATCATTTTTGGGGAATGTTACAAAGTAAACTTACTTTTGTAGAAGAAGTAAGTTGTGAAAACAAATCAATATTTGGTTTAAGAGTCTGCTTAAGTGGTGCCTAGATGGCTCAGTCAGTTAAGTGTCCCTCTTGGTTTCTGTTCAGGTCATGATCTCCCTGTTCCTGTGTTCAAGCTTCACATGGGGCTCTGCTCTGGCAGCACGGAGCCAGCCTGGGGTTCTCTCTCTCTGCCCCTCCCCTGCTTGCTCACTTTTTCTCAAAATAAATAAATAAACATTTAAAAAGGAAAGAAAATGTATTGGTCTGTAGAATGTAAAAGTTAAAAAAAAAAAAGAGTCAGCTTAAGATCACAGACTTGGAACTAGACTCCTAGAGTTCCTATGTACTTGCCTTTTCATCTGTAAATTGTGAATAATTACAGCGCTTTTCTCATTGGGTTGATATGGGGGCTAATTGAGTTAATAAAAATAAAAGTCTTCAGAATAGTACCTGTCACACTGTAAGTTCAATATGAGTGGTAGTTTTGCTTTTGTTAAGAACTAGTGAGCAGTTGCAATTTTTCCTAAATTTTTTAAAGATATAAAATAAGGTACACATTTTCATATTTGTCATATTTTCATATTTTTAGTTTCACCTTTCAGAAAAAAAGACCTAAATCAGACTCTTTCTCCATAATTTACTATGAACTTCTATTTTTAAGTCAGTTCTTTTCAAGGTCTTTATCTCTACTAATATTCTCAAATAACAGAAGTCTCCACTGTGTCATAAAAATGTACTTAATGTTTATAATTAAAGTAATAATATAAAAGATTATTTGTAGTATATTAGTTATGGACCATTCTTCCTAAATATGTTCATGTGTTTATGGTTATCTAACTTTATTCATTTAGCTGCAGAATGACCCTTTAATGTTCTGCCTTCAACACAGATGTTGTAGGTGTAACTGATAGAAAATTGTCAAGAAATTCTCCAAGTACAGAAAGGAAATTTGACAAAGTAGCGTTATTCAAAAGAATGCTGATGTCCAGAAGGGCTTTCCCTCTACAATTTGTAAACACACTGCTTACACACACATGCACAGGAGCACATGTCTGATGTACTGAAAAATATTTCACATCTCTCTTTTCTGTGTTTCATTTACAAATTAATTTAACTCTCTTAATTTTGACTCTCTGTTCACTGAATGTTAGCCTAGCTGTATGAAATGAAGTTCTTTCAAATGATAGGGTATCTTCATTCATCACATTTCATGCACCAAATTTATACTAAGTTTTATTTATTTGTTTGTTTGTTTGTTTTTTAATTTTTTAATGTTTTTTATTTATTTCTGGGAGAGAGAGAGACAGCGTGAGCTGGGGAGGGTCAGAGAGAGAGGGAGTCACAGACTCAAACAGGCCCCAGTCTCTGAGCTGGCAGTCAGCACAGAGCCCGATGCGGGGCTCGAACCCACGAACCGAGAGATCATTACCTGAGCGAAAGTCGGACGCTTAACCGACTAAGCCATCCGGACGCCCCTGTTTGTTTGTTTATTAATCATTTAGTCCAGCTCTCACAATGGAGAATAAGAGGAAATATAGTGTATTAGGAATAAACTGACATATGTAAAAAAATCTAATAAAATAAACAGTCCTTTGTCAAGAAGTAGAATGCATATGTATTGCAAGGAAAGTAAAAACAGGCTAACTTAGCATGCAAGATACAGTAGAAATCATATACTTAACTCTTAAATTGAACACAAAAACACAATGGGCCTTTTTTAAAAATTGAAAGGAAATTTGAGAGGTTCAGTAATAATAGTTGCCTATGAAGTCCTGGGGAGGCTGTAAATAGGAGCCTAAGGTAGCAAACCATGCATATTATTGCAATATATTGATAATAAATGGAATTGAAAGCATGGGTTTATTTTGGTTTCAGGGAAGCGATCTATAAGACAACTCCAAGAGAGATATTTGCAAAAGATAGACTCCTGGGAGTAAAAGAAATAAGAAAGGAGAATTGGATATTAGTTTGTATATATATGTAAATGTTACACACACACACACACACACACACAAGTTCAAGCCTGCATGCTTAAATACTTACAGGAATTGCAGACAACTTATTTCTAGTTGCATCAGTGTAGAATAGTTACCATGTTGCTTCAACTCTTCTCAGAATCATTACTTGGAAGAAATCATGGAAAACCATAAGGCCCAAACTCCCCTTTTGGTTGTTCCAAGGAAGTTAAAAAAGGACCGGAGTAGACGAGGCCATACATTGCATTCACAGCTCTTATTTCCTTTGCCAAGAGTTGACCAAGAGAGCTGGCATCTCCACGTGGAGTAGAATAAGGAGTCAAGACCTTTCTGTTTCTCTTAGAATAAATGTTCTTACCTGACTATATCTTTATCATCTTTAATTTTTAGTACTGATAAAATTATCTGGTTAAGCACAACCACTGATGGTTGTTGAATGTGGTAGTAGACATTCTAAACTATGATTTGTTCTAAAAAAAAATCAAATTTGAATTTATTTGACCTGAGTTCATAAACATAATTTATTTTTATTATCTTGAAGTATTTGCTTCAAAGCGCTAGCTTCTCAAGAATTGCAGTTTGTTCACAACACTTCCCAGAAAAAGGCAGATGTACAGAAGCAGCCTTCAAAATTTCTGCAGCTTTGCTCACTGTTTTAAAAAGAACTATATGAAGAATGACAGAGATCCCTTTAGGTATCTAAAAGAAATGATTTTGCATAATTAGCAAGTCGTTTTTCTTAAAGCTTAATAAAAGAGGGGCTGCTAAACAATTAATTACTCATGTTTAATTTATGACCAATTTATGCAAATGTTACTTGTAATTAGAAATGTATAAGATAAGTATGTACTTCAAATTCAAATGGAGGAAGATGAGCTGCGTTATCTTGAGGCTAATTCCCAGAAGCTATTATATACCTTTTTCTTCTCCAGGGCCCATGGATGAAACTATTTCCTAGCATTGGAAGAGGTCTTTTACACACTCCTGTTATTACCGAGAAGTATCTTAAGCAAAGAAAATCAGATTCATTCTATTTCAAGGAGGAGAGATCATCTAACTGTGACTGATCATATGACTGTATTTCTTTGTATTTTCAGCATTATGTGGAGGAGATGTTAGAGGGCCTAGTGGAACAATCTTATCACCTGGTTACCCAGAATTTTATCCAAATTCTCTGAATTGTACGTGGACTGTTGATGTAACTCATGGAAAAGGTAATTTACCTCATGCAATGATAATTGGGACTATCTTCTGAATTCTCATTGCATCTATTTTTATTTCATTGTCCTTTGCGATGTCGTTTTGCATGAGCAAAAACAGATCAGTACTAAAATATGCTAACACAAAATTCAATTTGAGTAACCGGAGAAGAGGATTATATTTACTTTTCCATAGTATTTTAATACGCTTATGTTTTTACCAGAAGGGTAATATGAGAGATTTCTATTTTCTTTTGGTATATTAAACTAACGCTATTGGGAATTTTCATATCAACAAAAGCCCAGACAGAATGGCTTTTGTCTCTCCAACGGTGTTAAGAGGTTGATTTCAAAAGTTCCAAAGGGAAGAAGAAGATGTTCTGAAGAGATGAGCCAATTGTAAAACAAAGATGACATCTTTATATACATTGTTTTTAACATATTTATGATTGTTTATAATAATTGCATTCTTCATATGAATTTATAACCATTCTAGAAATACTTGTATATAATTTTTCTGTTAGAACTGCAGATATATCTCACATAGCCGAATGGAAGTATAAAATTGCACTGTTCATATGATCATTATTAATAAATGCCTTTTGAAGAAATAAGTGGAAGGTTCTATAGAACTAAATATGGTTCATTCAGGCAGTACAACAAAACTTATAAACTCACAACAGAAGTGATTAAGGCAACACCTTAGTGGGAAAATAGCGATCCTAATATATCAAAACAAAAATGGATTAATATCATTTCCCTAAAGATCTCTATGTGCTAATCTTTTAAAAAGGTTTCATTTATTCATTTTAAAAACTGCTTTGGAGAAGTAGTTTTTTTCTTTTTAGTTTTGTCGTTAAATTGTTCCTATTGATTTTTACTATTATGCTGTCCTTATTGACTTAACTACAGAAAACCTTAAAAAAAGACAATCTCAGCAATGAAAAGATGCTATTACAATTTTTAAAATTAAAGCTTATATTTAATATATTTGAATTCACTGTGTTCTCACAAGTGAAATTTGCCTTTATTAAAATTATACATCATTTTCTAGCGAGTGAGGATTATATTGGAATTATTGTTATAATGAGATTAAAAATTATTGAGAAAAAAGTTAAAATGATTATTCTGGTACTGAACAGCAGGAACGAAGTAGAAGACCTTGTAAACTGTGCTTTTGTTGTTCTCCATAATACAACACTCTTTGCTGGAAGTTACCCAGAGCATCCTATTATTCCAGTGTGCAGTGGATTAATGGAGTTTAAAATCAGCTTCCTTGTATTATACAAGAAAATGGAAGGCTACATACTGCTTGCTATGTAAATAGAGGTTTAATTAACACTTAAGGTTTTGCATCTTCACAGGTTGCAAGTGTTAATTAGATCTGTATTTACATGGCAAGAAATGCAGATTTAGATGCTTTCCTTTAAGAGCAAGCAAAATTTGTTGGAAGTACAATTACTCCAAAGTGTAACCAAAGTTATGTGAAGGATAATCTCTGAAAGTTGCAAGAAATTGTCAAGGTGATACAGTGTAACCTCTCACCCAGTACATCATTTTCTTTCTATAGTGTTCGAGAAAGGCAATGCACTGGCCTGATACTGACACTTGTGTTGATAGGAAACTTTTTCCTTGGGAAAACTTGCTTAACTTTTGTACAGTTCTAATTGTTTGAAAATTATTCTGCAGCTGTTATCCTTGTTCTGCCCTCTGGAGTTAGACAAATCAAACCAAACAAACAAACACAACAGTCTCATCCTTTCTCCACCTTCACTGCAATACCCCAAGTCACTCTTCTGTGTCCCTGATGCTTTCATGTCTGCTGCTCCCAGTCCCTTACCCCAGGGTTTTCTTCCCAGACCTCAGTTCCTTCAATTCTTTATCACAAGATATTTTCATTCTAATCACCATTATAACCACTATTCTCTGGATGTGTTCCAGTTTATTGATATCCAAGGATATCAACACCCTTCCAAAATATGTTTTTCCAGAAGAAAACACAGTATGGCATTATTTAACTCCAAAAATGTTTTCCACTAATGAAGCCTGTACCTATTTGCTTTTATTAACTTTTTTGCTGTTACATCAGGGTACTCATTTAAAGTTCAAATCCTAAAATTGTATATTTGTACAGCTGAGTTTTTTCTATCTTCACTATAAGACTTTTTTTAAAGAGTTGATTTAATCAAGGATCAGTAGAACCTTGCAAACACCTATGAAGTAGTGTAGGTATTGCTCCTATTTTATAGACAAGAATCTGAAGTCACTACTAGGTTATTTATTATCCATTCGAAGCCAAGGGGCTTGTGAAGATTGGCCAAACATGTGAATATACAATCTATGACTAAAAGTCAAGTGCTCTTTTTTTTCTGAAAGCATATTACCTCTCTACCTATGTTTATATATTTCATTGTCATTTATATGTCTTCATCACCACTTCCCATAATCCTGCTTTTTGTTTGTTTCTGTTTGTTTGTTTGTTTGTTTTGCTTATATCTCTTCTACTTGCTTAACTTTGAAATGACTCTTTAACATTTATCCCAGTTCAGTAGCTCTAGTGGAGGGCAGTTTAGGCTTTTATGTTTACCCATCTTATATTTTATCATATTAGTCTTTATCCAGAGTTCTTGTGAGATCATTTTGAAACAATTTACATTTTATTTAAATCTACAGCCAGAATTTTCTTAAATAATCATGATCATCAAGACTTTAGGGGCTTATAAAAATCTTACTAGAACAGATCTAAGTATCTAAATATTTAAGATATAAGAAACATCAAATACGCAATCAGCAGCCCCTTTACCACTTACCATTAAGTCCAGGTGTTTAAATACATACAGTTGTTTCAAATTCAGTTAACTATAGTATCATTGAGCTTATATTGCTCCTTATTTACAATGATATCATAGGGATTTTCCTTAAACATATTTCAGAAATCAGGATGTTAATTAGGTATTATAGGGGTGTCTTGGTGGCTCAGCTGGTTAAGTATCCAACTTCAGCTCAGGTCATGATCTTATGGCTCTTGGGTGTGAGCCCCACATTGGGCTCTGCGCTGACAGTTCAGAGCCTGAAGCCTGCTTCACATTCTGTGTCTCCCTCTCTCTGTCCCTCCCCTTTCACATTATGTCTGTCTGTCTGTCTGTCTCTCTCTCTCTCTCAGAAAATAAATAAATAAACATTAATTATGTATTCTAGTCCAGTAGAGATCTGAGGCAGGGCTGGTGGAGGACTATATTCAAAACAAAACAAAACAAACAAAACAAAAAACCTTGAGCTTTTACAGGTGGATTTGTCATTAGATAAAGCACAGTCTCATCAAATCCTATACATGTAAAGATCAGAACAAAGACACCCATGAGTCCACATGGTACCTTCAATGTCATGGTTAGTGGCATAACTATAAATGAAATCTAAATATTCATGATATTTTGACTTTAAGTCCAAGTTTTTTCCCATAAGTCTGTAACAGTAATTGTCTTCATAGGGCTTCTTGAATGATCACTTTTATGTGAAGATACCATGATGTTGAAACCACTGACTTTTCCTCACTACTCTTCAAATACCCACTGTCCTATTCAGATTGTGTGTCCTTACCTATCTGCCCCTTCTTCCCCAAATGTCTATCCTGGAGCTGCTCCTCCACAAAATCCTGCTCATCTCTGAGACTTATTGCCTTCTGAGACCTATACTGAGCCCTTTGACAAGTGGGTTACTTCTGTTTCTAGGCTCTTGTACTGACTTGTATTGATCACTTTCATAGCACTTAGCAGAATGTCTGAACTTTTGGTTGAGGTATTCTTTCCCTAAGATAGACCAGGAGTTACTTACAGTCTTCTAAATCTTTATATTTGGTAATACCTACAGTATAGTAGTCTCTTAGTACTATTTTGTCACTTGGATTCATTGACCATTAGCAGAATTTTGAAGGTCTTACATCATTGTGAAGTAGTGGAAATAGCTTTATTGTTTAAACCATAATCTGACAAAGAAATTTCCTTTGATACAGATTTAATATACTTTCTGGTTAGTACTGAGTGACATAAAAAAAAGTCAACTCTCATGTTGAACAACAACAATAGCTAACTAACATCTACTGAGCCCTTCTTCTGTGCAATGCACTGTGTCAAGTCATTCCCATGTATCATCTCATTTTTACTTAAAGTCAACCCTAGGACACCATTTTACAAATGAAGAAAGTAAGTCTTAGAAGAGCAATGTTATACTCAAAAGTGGGCTTCTTAGCACCATCATCTAACAAAATGTTTAACTTTCCCACATATTAACTTAGTGCATATGAGAGTAAACACATTTTTCTAAAATATATGTTATGTTTATAAACATTTTTCTTGTCATTTGTCCATCTACTTTCCAATTCTCTAGCTAGTTTTTCTTAGCTTTATTCTGTAATAAATGTCAAACTGACATATCTGAATTTCCACTTTTATTTTATAAATATAGATGACAGTTCATCTAGATGGTTAAGCATTGTCTTCTTGCCATACCTACACACATCATTTTTATTTGCATCTGGCTAGGGTCAATTACCACTTTTATACTGAAGAACGTTTGAATGACTGACTCAATTTCTGGACTCCTTCTAAAAGGGCTCTTATATTCCTACTCATTGTGGAGAGGAAAAAAACCTTACTTTTTTTTTTTAAAGTTTGAAAAATAATATTGTTACACATTTCAAATCTTTTCCAAATCTAAATCACTGGTCCATTATATAATAATAACCTTGTCTTATAATTGCTTATGTTTACAGTGAATTTGGTCTCATTTTATATCCTTTTTGTTGTTTTTTTTTTAAAGCAATGAAGAGTTGGGGTGCCTGGGTGGCTCAGTCGGTTAAGCATCCGACTTCAGCTCAGGTCATGTTCTATGGTTTGTGAATTCGAGCCCCATGTTGGGCTCTGTGCTGGCAGCTCAGAGCCTGGAGCCTCCTTCAGATTCCATGCCTCCCCTTCTCTCTGCCCCTCTCTTGCTCATGCTCTGTCTCTCTCTGTCTCTCAAAAATAAATAAATATGTTAAAAAATTAATAAATAAAAATAAAGTATTGAATAGTAGAAGAATATCCAGCATTTTGAACTGAAATGTCAATGAATAATATTGAAGTTACTTATACCCTGGGCTTTTAGATTTGTTTAATACATATTTTGATGATTTTTTTTGGTTAAGTTAAAAAAAAGTACATCAAGGAAAAGATGAATGTGGTGGTCATCCTTTATTTCACACAGTACCTTACCCTCAATGTGAGAGGTTTCTGTGCGTGTGTGTATAACTGTTAGTCTTTAACGTCTGTTTTAGACAACATCATTAAAAATTCACATAAGAGCACAATACAATGCCACACCATACTCACCAGAATGGAACAAATGAAGAAAAAAAAATCAAGTATTGACAAAGATACAAAGCAACCAGATTTGGCAATGGAAATGTAAATTGGCACAGCCACTTTTTAAAGCAGTTTCTATTAGAGCTACTGTTGATGACTCAGTAATGGAGCATGACCCAGGAAATACTCCCAGCCACTTCCCCAACTGAAATGTATATTCTTCAAAAGACATACTTGAATACTCACAACACCATCTGCATTCATACTAAAACACAAAGTACCTAAACGACCATCAAATGTTGAACAGATAAATGAATATGGTGTATTCACAAATTTAAATGCTATACTACACATTACTGAAAATAAATAACTCACAACCACATGCAAAAATAGCGATGGATCTCACATACCTCATGTTGAGTAAAGCTCACACCTAGAAGAGTATATGTTACATGAATCCATTATATAAACTACAAAGCATTTATATAAGGCAGCAAAATTACCCTATGCGACTAGAAGTTGAGTGAGTGGTTACTTTTGGCAAGTGAAATGATAGAAAAGTTTTCACAAAAGCGGCTCTACTGTTGGTAATGTTGTGCCTATTGATTCTGGTTCTATTTGAAAAAATGAGTTTAGTTTGTGAAATTTCAGGGATCTGAACAATTATAAATGTAATTTTCAGTTTATTATATACACAGATTGAAGGGTATGAAAAATAGTCATTATATTCATTTAACAAAGAGTTTCTCCCTATGCCTACTGTATCTTTCTCTCCTGGAGTTAAGCATCTTCGGAAGTTGTGTGTTATATTACTAAGCACTATGTTTTGTGTTGTTTGAGGACATTGCAGGAGGATTGAAGGATGCATGTAAAATATTTGCCAGAAAGCTGCACTTCTATTATAAATAAAGCATATGAATTTTCCTTGAAATTTTCAGAAAACTCAGGTGATTTCTTATCAGGCATTGATTTTTAAACTTTATTTGCAAACAGTTACCAAAACATGACTCACTATGTGTCTTACTTATAAGGAAGCTAAAGGGAAAAAAACCCAAATATTTAATTAGGTGATACGCTTGGATTATTTTATAGCAGTGCTTTTCATTTTCAGAGAATTTAATTACAAGGCAAGTCTTGATTTAGTTTGGTAACTTTCTGTGTTTTCCTGATATACTTTGTGAGTCTAATTTTCCTCTTTTTCTTCATAGGTGTGCAGTTCAATTTCCACACCTTCCATCTGGAAGACCATCACGACTATTTACTGATTACAGAAAATGGTAGTTTTACCCAACCACTGGCACGCCTTACTGGTTCAGAACTTCCTTCAACAATCAATGCTGGTCTCTATGGAAATTTTAGAGCTCAATTGCGCTTCATTTCAGATTTTTCAATATCATATGAAGGATTCAATATTACGTTCTCTGGTAAGAAAATAAACAAATTAAAAAAGTTTTTGTAACAAAGTCTGTTTATTAAAGTAAGAGCATAATTTAGGTCCGACAAGACAGAGAGGGAAAAATAACAGATAAGACGGGGAAAAAAACCAAATCTCTGTCAATATATTTTAAGGCAAATTTGAAATATCTTGAAGATTGTCTATAGTAGTACATTAAAGGGAACCTTTGAACAATAGCAAAAAAATGAATTGCTAGAAACTGTACATTTAAAAACAAATTTTTTTTAATGTTTTATTTATTTCTTAGAGAGAGAGAGAGAATGTCAGCAGGGGAGGGTCAGAGAGAGAAAGAGACACAGAATCTGAAACAGGCTCCAGGCTCTGAGCTAGCTGTCAGCACAGAGCCTCCATGAGATCATGACCAGGGCCAAAGTCGGACGCTTAACTGACTGAGTCACCCAGGGGGCCCTACTCTAAGTACGTTAATTACATTTCTTTAACTTGCATTCCTACAAAATTCTAACAGAGGACAAAAGTAGCTAAAATGCTTAGTGAACTTAAAATGGAAATCCAAATATATATTTTGATTAGACTCAAATGACTATAAATTAAACCAGTGATATTCTATTTTTTGTGTGTCTAACAAAACGCATGGTTTACAGGCCAAGATTAAGATAAACTTAATTTAGTGATTTGGAAATAGATGATCTAGAAAAAATTAATGTGGTTATCCCTCTATTCTAGAATAACTTCATCTAGAGACAACATTATAATTTGGAATCCAGGAAAAAAAATTTATACAACCAAAGTGAATAAAAAGGTTTTGTATCAGTTAGAGTTCTACTTTCTAGTGAATGGAATAATGAGGCAAGTAGTTATTTCTTAATACAGAGACATATTAATAGGTAAACCTTATGTCTACTTGCTAAAATTAAAATTATAATATAATTATATTTATTTATTACATAATTTATGTATATAAAAGCACAGAAATGCTAACCTTGTTTTCAGTACTTACTCTATTATTTGCATGGATATACTGCTAAAATAATTAAGGTATTCTATGGTGACTAGTCTATGAAGATAATCAATTTTTACCTAGAATGTTAAAAGTATATCCAAATACATTTTTAAACAATAAAATAGTAGCTCATCAACATGGAATAATCTTTTTGGCTCTTCATTGAAATTACAAGGTAAGGGCATGGCTCTGGGAATATTTTTAGATAAGCTGCTTCTTCTTAGGATGGTATTTAATTATATTGTTGTTTAATCAACTCTGTTATACCTTGAAGAATGTTCAGCTGTTCATTTTCATGATGTTTATTCATTGCTTGAGGAAATTTCTTATATAAATCTATAATGTAACAATCTTTAGTGTGTGGGCACTTCAGTCTTACATAAACCATTGCCTTTTGAAGTCCTGTGTTCCTCAGAATATGGATTAATAGAACTCCTTGTACAGAAGAGGAACAAGAGCCTTTGTCATTTAGATTAAAACCATTAAGTAAAATGCATTTCAAAAGTGCAAATGATTTCATCCAAAATATTATTTTGTGTTTGAAAATAGGCATCTCTTATGCTATTATTATAAGTCAAACTCAGTGAAATGGAAATGTTTCTAATGCAGAAAAAAGAATACGAGATAAATAGCTACATTTCAATTTATCACCCAGAAGGTGACATTTTCTCATTTATATTGAATTTCACAGATAAAAGTATTCATTAAGTTATTAGGTCTTTCACAAAAGAAGAAAAGTATTTGCATCATTAGCTTGTTTCACTTATTAAGTGTCTGACTAAGCCCACGAGCATCCAGTTTGCAAACAATAGCAATGTATCCTTAAAAGTGAATACTATCATTTTCTTTGTCCTTCTCTGCATCTAATTTACAGAATATAACCTTGAACCTTGTGAAGACCCCGGAATTCCTCAATATGGTAACCGAATTGGGTTCAACTTTGGGGTTGGTGACACTTTGACCTTCTCATGCTCATCAGGTTACCGACTGGAAGGGACGTCAGAGATCATCTGTCTTGGTGGTGGCCGACGAGTGTGGAGTGCACCTCTGCCAAGGTGTGTGGGTACGTGGTCAGCTGCTTTCATTTGCTTGTATGTGTAGTCACTGTCCATGGAGTTGCATGGTTACACACCCTTCGTTCTTTTATAATCTGTTGAATTTCTTCATTTATTTCATATCAGTTATTTCTATTTTTTTCCACTTGGCAATCTGGTGTACCTCAAGTACCTTCTCAACTGCTCCATTTAAGCAACTATGCCTCTAAATCTGTTTTCAGATGATGGGGAAAAGGAATCAATAGATACATAAATAGATGATTGCTAGATAGCTAATAGAAGATATTAGATGATAGATGATCATATTTTGAGAACTTACAGAAAATTTCTTTCTTATATTCTGTTGAGAGATGATTTCCCATGACTTATAACTAAACTTTGGGCAATATTTATAACTATGGATTCAAATTGATGAAAGATAATCATGAAAGAAAATGTGTCAAATAAATAAGAGATAATTTAAGGGCTGTCAAGGAATGTATTGACTCAGTACGTACAATCTATATAATTAACCTATTATGATAAACGGATTAAGTTAGCAATTCATTTTATATTGTGAAATGAAGAATAACACTGCTTATATTACTGCAGTTTGTAGCCACCACCCCAAACTTTGAAAATTAATGTTTTAACTGATAAAAAAAAAAAGATTTTCCATAGGGAAAATTACGGACTTTTAAAAAATGTTTTATTTATTTTTGAGACAGAGACAAAGCATGAGCAGGGGAGGGGCAGAGAGAGAGGGAGACACAGAATCTAAAGCAGGCTCCAGGCTCTTAGCTATCAGCACAGAACCTGATACAGGGCTCAAACCCACAAACTGTGAGATCATGACCTTAGCCGAAGTTAGATGCTCAACTAACTGAGTGACCCAGGCACCCCAGAAGGACTTTTCATTAAGAGTTAAGTTATTTCCTATTTAAAGTAGGAAAGAAAGAGGCAAAAGTATCTTCAGGTCATTTGCCATTCTGTGGTTGTCAGTACTTGTTTTTTATGACAACTAGATACAAATGTCATTTATAATTATTTTATAAAGCAGTTAAAACTCTCTAAAGCATTTAAGTTGAATTTGCTTTAATTGTAAATTAATTGTAGGTCATAGATCTGTGTAGTTATAATATACTACAATGTCAGGTAAATTGTTAGAGTTTTGATCTGTGGTTCAAGACCTTGTCTTTTCTATGGAAGCAAAATGCCCCAAAGATGAAAATGAGAATGAGCAAGATGCCCTCTATGACTTACTCAATATATTATCTAGTGTACAAAAGGTGGGGGTTCTTTGGATCCCCAAATCGAGTAAGAGAAATATGATCTTCCAGGTTAATGTGAGTCTGAAGCCTTTTATAGTGATGAGATTGTTTTCACAGCCTCTGTGGGTTATATAACAGACAAGTTGATATATAACAGATGAATTTTTTTTTTAATCCTAGGCTTTTATAGAAATAGCACAAGCAATCACAGAGGCTTGAAGTTGGGAGGTGATGAGCACACTCTCAAAGCATCTTTTCCAGAGAGCTATGTAGCGTGCAGTCTTTCTGGGTTTTTGTTTTGTTTTGTTTTGTTGTTATTTTTTCCCGCTATTGCCAGATTTGGAATTCCCCTGCTTACTTGAATCTCCTCCATTTCCATTTCTTTTTTCTGGTGTGCATATTTTCAAAGGGCAGTTAATGAGAACCATGGAAATAATTCAAGTGAGTTTGTGGTCATTTGATATTGGGTTATTTTTTTCTTTTTCTTTTTCTTTTCTTTTTTAGTAAAAGGCAAAAGATTTATCTGGGTTAATTCACTCCTCTAAACTTCAGTATTTTTATCATCTGTAAAATAGTTACAAAAGTGGTACCTGGTTCATTGTTATGAGTTAGTTATGAGGATTGGAAGAGATTAATCATGCCATCAGACACCTAATATAATCCCTGGAATATAGGAAGGATTCAGAATTAAGATGTTATCATAACTCTTACTATATTGAGTATACTCTTGTAACTATCCAGCCCATCAATCTAGTTTATAAAACTAATTGCAGTAGGGAGTTAATCCCATTTTATAAAACACTAACATCTATGAGGGTCTATTAGTCTCTTTATATATAGTTATCTCATTTAATCCTTGCTCTAATCCTGTTATTATATCCTCCCTCCCACTACCATTTTTCATCAGAATGATCTTACGCTTAGAACTTTTAAATAACTCGCCCAAGAGCATCAAGTTTGTAAGTGTCAGATGTAAGGATTTATATGAAGTTTTTCATATTCTAAAACCCAGCTTTTTCTCACTAGATGGTTTTATCTAGGCAAAGGCGAATCTTGAAGGACTCTATAAAGAGTCTAAGTCAGAGTTAATTAATATTTTCTCTCAAAGTACCAAATATATACCAGGCTGTTACACTAGTTAAGAAATTGTTTGCATGTACATTTTTTTAAGGTTTAGCTCATATTTACAGTAAGTTATTTAATAAATAAATGGATTTTTGAAAATCTAACTTTGCAAATAAATAACTTTAAGTTAGTTTTTATTTTATTAAAGTATTTCTTGGAGACTAGGTTTATTCGTGCCTAAATCTTTATTTTTCTAAAATTTTTTTTTAATGTTTTATTTATTTCTGAGAGAGAAAGAGACAGACAGACAGACAGCATGAGCAGGGGAGGGTCAGAGAGAGAGAGAGAGGGAAATACAGAATCTGTAACAGTGCCTAAATCTTTAATGGGAAAGATGAAATAAAATCACCCTGTGGATGAATTTAGAAAGCAAATTATTGCCATGGGAATTCCCCCCCCCCCATTTCCAAATTAGCTGTGCTTGCTTTTAAGCTTATTGACATTTACTGTTAAACCTATTGACTAATAAATTTCATTGTAGGTATTCATTTAAGTTACAAAATGGGGAGAAATGTTCCTTCAAATAAAATGACTTTTAAAAATTTTACTTCTCCAGTTTTCTTTGAACTTTTCTTCATTACTCTGCCTATGCTTTAAAACAAACGTGTTCCTTTTTGTATTTCTGGTTCCATATACGCATATGTATACATTTCTTATTTTGTTATCTTTTCAAAGTTCACAGTCTTTAGTCACATAAAATACAAATTATTTGTAAGATTCTATGAACAGACCAAATTCTAGCAATGCTAATTTATTTAGACAGTTTTTATTTCTTTTTAGATTTTTTTTGTACTTTTCACTTTGTTTATCTCTCATGCCACTTCTCTAGTCCATCCTTGCTTAAAAGCCATTGTTTAGTCCTTACATTATCAACTTCATAGAAAGCTTACATTATAGATAGTGGCCAAATTGTAAATATATTGTATTCCAGAACTTTGCTTCTGTTTCAGTTTTTTGGAATCTAGATGGTCTTTCCCAGTACAAGGTTGCAAATGATGGATACTTTCCCAGAACAAACCATAGATAAGGTTTTAAATGTTATGTCAAGTGTAAAGCTAATAGTATATACATATACTATATACATATATAGTTCTTACATAAGTTATAAGAAGGGGTCTGACTCTTTGGACAGTAAAGCATCTGATATTCAGAACTGATTACAGAAACTTTGTATATGTTTAATTTTGACTCTTTGTTTAGTAGTTTTTTTTAAAAAAATTTTTTAACACATTCATTTTTGAGAGAGAGACTATGAGCGGGGGAGGGGCAGACACACACACACACACACACACACACACACATACACACACACACACACACACACAGAATCTGAAGCAGGCTCCAGGCTCTGAGTTGTCAGCACAGATCCCCGACCCAGGGCACGAACCCACAAGCGGTGAAATCAGGATCTGAGCCAAAGTCAGAAGCTTCACAGCTTAACTGACTGAACCACCCAGGAGTCCCTCTTTGTTTAGTATGTTAATTGGTTGGTGTCTGTCAGTTGCTATTGGTAGAGCTTGTTAAAAATTACCTTAATTCTGGATGTTAGACAAGTAATAAATAACATTTTTACTTAAATAGATTTCTGTGTAGCCTCTGCACTTCTGTTTTAAGGTAATGTTTTAACAAATCACTAAAATACAGTACACCATAATATGGTCTTCACAGTCTATAAAGGATTATATAATGTTGTGTCTCATTCCAAAAATCCATCAATGCCGTGAAAATAGATTTAGTGTAACTTTTATCAGTGAAGATATAATGTCTTTAAAAAAACACAAACTTAGGGTCACAGCCATGACTGTCAGAGTGTTGTGAGTACAGGCTTGTGCTCCATTCAGAGTAGCACACCACTCTCCTTGACTGGAGGTTTCAATAAAGTTGGGAGGAATCTGGTCTTAATTATAAGGAATACATGGCTCTGGAGAACTCGTTACATTGTCTTCTATTTTATTTAATTTTTTTTGTTTTATTTATTTTTGAGACAGAGAGAGACAGAGCACCAGTGGGGAAGGGGCAGAGAGAGAGGGAGACAGAATCTAAAGCAGGCTCCAGGCTCTGAGCTGTCAGCACAGAACCCGATGCAGGACTTGAACCCACCAACAGTGAGATCATGACCTGAACCGAAGCCTGACACTTAACCGACTGAGCCACCCAGGCACTCCCATTGTTTTCTGTTCTAATCAGAGGAAACTTCTTTGACCAAGACCTGTTTATCAGCGATTACTTACGTGCAGGGGAATTTGTAGAGGCAAGAGAAGAATCTTGATAGAAATTGAAACCATTAAAGCACAGAAGCAGGGATTTTTCTCCACTAGAAGTGGTCTCCATTACAAGCACATAATATTTACAGCCTTTCCTAAGCTGTGTGACCTTTGGGAAGTTGTTCAAATCTCTTTCCTGCCAAGTTTTCTCAAATGTAAAATGCAGAGGAGCATGCCCATGGTGCCTGATAGCATATAGCTAAATAACCTAATGGACTGTTCAACACACGACCCTTGCTCAACAAACCTGTTTTTCTTTCACCTGCAACTCTCTCCATCAATGGGTTTTCAGTTTCTCTAAGGACCATGATGACTAATAGTTGTGAGGTTGATTTTTATGAACCAGCAGAAGAGGAAAGAGAAGAAAAAGAGATGAAAGTTTTAACGTCCTATCAGAAGTTAGGTATTTCACACATATAATCTTATTTTCTAGTGAATGATCAAGATGGAATTTTTATCTTACAGACAAATGTGTGCCCATAACTATGTTTATATTTTGGAAGAGATAAAAATAATCAGCAGGTAAGATGATATTTCAGTGAAGATATTTTATATTTAGGTGATTATCCTGGAGAACTGTGTTTCTATGGTAATGGATAATCTGTTCATCTTTTTAAGTGACAACCAAATATCCAAAAGCAAAAAAATAAAAATAAAAATAAAAAGTATAAGAGAATGGATTACTTTGAAAATAAGAACCACTGCTCTGTTTTGGGTCAAGAAATTAGTACCTGATTTCCTTCTCTAAAGTTCCCATTACAAAAAAGCAAGAGAATTTCCATTATCATCTTTCTAAATCAAGAAAAAACTTGCATATATCCTCATTCAGCCTCCAAGTATACCAGAAATCATGCCAGGTCATGTTGCAAATAAACAAGGAGTTAATGAAAGACCATATTGTTTTGGAAAGTAGATTAGCAAGTTCAGTATTAAAAATGACTTGTCTTTAGGCAGGAGTCCACACATTTTAAAAAGCCAATGCATTTTGAAATCGTTTTAAAAACATTAATTCATTCATCCTCACAGTCCCCCCCATTTAACACATCTACTTCTATTTCTAATTTTATGTGTCATTGACTATTTTTTATCTGACCTTGGACAAGTAACAACATATTTCTTTAATCATAAGTCAAATGAGAAAAATGGTAACTCTGTATTACATATCTACTCATTTTTCTCACTTTTCTGACTTTTTAGATGATATATTCTGATTGTCATTTGTTAGTTTTAAAATGAATGTTAACAATAGTGGAAACAGGTTACAGTGTGTATGGGAACTCTGTACTATCTCTGTAACATCTCTATAAATCTAGAAATATTTTGACATTAAAAAATTATTAAAAATTAGGGAATTTTGGGTGGCTCAGTCGGCTGAGCATCTGACTCTTGATTTCAGCTTGAGTTATGATCCCAGGGTTGTGGGATCGAGCCCCACATCAGACTTTGTGCTGAGTATGGAGCCTGCTTTGGATTCTTTCCCTTTACCTCTGCACCTTTCCCCCATTCTCTCACTGTCTTTCTCAAATAAGTATATATATATATATATATATATATATATATATATATATGAGTATATATATGTAATAAGTATATATATAAGTAATAAGTATGTATATGTGTGTATATATATATATACACTTATATATGTATACACATATACGTATATGTGTATATATATATATAAGTGTATATATATATATATATATATATGAGTAAAATACATTTGAAGAAGTAGTTTATCTGAACAAATTCTGTTTATTTCATCTCCATCTCCAAGCTCTCTATACTGAATTTCTATACATCAGATACCCAAATGTACACATCAGGAATGACTTATTTATAGGAGCACCTAGCTGGCTTAGTCGATTGAGCCTCTGACTTCAGCTCAGGTCATGATCTCACAGTTTGTGCATTCAAGCCCTGCGTCAGGCTCTGTGCTGACATCTCAGGGCCTGATGCCTCCTCCAGATTCTGTGTCTCCCTCTCTATGCCTCTCCCATGCTCACGCTCTCTCTTTCTCTCAATAATAAATAAACATTAAAAAATGACTGATATATCAAGTTAGTCAGTGCTGTAGATATATAGCCATGTAGAAAGCAAACTAGTATTAAGAGACCTGCTTGGCTTTCAGATGCTACTATTAATTAGACTACTGACTTTAAGCAAATGCCTTAATTTTCTCTGCTTCTCTTTTCTACGAAGATTGGTACCAATATGAGTTCTACTCAACCCAAATATTTCTGGTAAAGATAACAGAAAATATTAGATAGAAAAGTATCCTGATAAATTATATACACAAACATATACTTGTATTTTCTTATATACTTATGACTAGGGGCATTGATTTCTTGAAAATGTAAAAATACATAACATTGACTTATACTTTTTCAGTGCCTTACAGTTTGTTTGGTTTTTTTTTTTTGTTTGTTTGTTTGTTTCTAAGTTTCTTGCTTATGACCTTAAACAGCGAGCCAAAGATGTATTATTAGTATTTAACAGATGAGAAAATGCTACTTGGAAAGATTATAAGTAATGAATGGAAGGTTATGCCAGAAACCAAGGCTTGAACTTTTTAGACCAGTGGTAATGTATTACAGGTGGCATTTCTTTATTATTATGTACATTATGTACTGATGCACTATTTTGGAATACTACTTTTTTATTTTTCTTTTAATGGAACAGACCAAGGGTGAGCAAACTTTTTTCTGTAAAGTACCAGGTAGTAAATATTTTGGGGTTTACAATTTGTGGTCACAACTACTAAACTCTGCCTGTGTGTCCCAAAAGTAGCAATGGACAATATACAAATGAATAGGTGTATCTGTATTCTAATAGAACTTTACTTACAAAAGCAGTCAGTAAGCTGGATGTGGCCTTGGGGCCATAGTTTGCTAACCTCTGTAACAGACTGACCAAGCTTAGTCAACTTAAATATTGCCCTTACATTTGGAAATTTACTACTCATCATTCATCTCTAAGGAAAGAAAAATAAAATTCTTTCCCTATTCTCTATTTTTAATCTTGGGTTCTGCTTCTTAAAGTAGCACATAATTTACTTATTTCTAAGAGAAAAGATTTCTCATGTTTTTCCAAAAAGAGTATTAGAATGGAGCGCACGTGTGTGTGAACACTGATGTAATTTGTGGATAACATACAACTATCTGAAAAACCTTCCATATACTCAGATCTCTTCTGAGTACCAAGTGTGCATTCCCAGCTGTACACTGGACCTTTCCATACGGATGTCCTCCCACGGTGCATTGACTTCACATGCCAAACAGAACTCATTATCTCCTCAGCCAAATCAGCTCTTGCTTCTGCACTCTTTATTTCAGTTATGGCATCATTCTCAGCCAGCCATCCAAGCTAGAAATTGTATCACCTTTCACTACCCGCCTCCCTTTCTCTGTATCCATACTGGAATAGTCACTACGACCTACCACCTAAAGCTGTTGCTCAAACTTACTACCATTTTTGTTTTCACTTTCATTATTCCAGACCAGCTCTCATTGGTCCTCATACAGAATAACAATAGCGCAATAAGAATGTATGTTAGGCATTGTGTTGAACCATATATAGTTTTTTCTTTTACATATTCCTTTTAAAACCATATTGGAGAATATTATTTTCCCAGTTTATAAAGTAGCTAGATTAATTGTCAAACTTTATCAAGAGCTTAAAATGAGCTCTTTCTGATACGAATGCTCACGTCATAGCAATTACATGTATAATTTCACTGTATTATCTCTTTTCTTCTAGTTGTATTTTCTGTTTCCAAATTTCATCCAATTATTTTCAATAGCATTGCTAGCTATACTTGTTTTTTATAGACAAGTAACAAATTATCACAAATTTAAGAGCCTAAAACAACACAAGTGCGTTCTCATGGTTTCTGTGGGCGGGGAGTCTTAGCACAGCTGAACTCGGGCCTCCCCTTATTTTTTTTTTTTTAAATATTTTTATTTATTTCTATGAGAGAGAGAGAGAGACAGCTTGAGCAGGGGAGGGTCAGAGAGAGAGGGAGTCACAGACTGAAACAGGCTCCAGCTCTGAGCTGGCAGTCAGCACAGAGCCCGACGCGGGGCTCGAACCCACGAACCGCGAGATCATGACCCAAGCGAAAGTCGGACGCTTAACCGACTAAGCCACCCAGGCGTCCCTCGGGCCTCCCCTTAGAGTCTTATAGTCTGCAATCAAAGTGTTGTCTGAGTTCCAACCTGAGGTTCAAGATTCTTTTCCTAGTGCACAAAGTTACTGGATGTAATTGGTTCCTTGTCATTTTAGGACTGAGTGCTTCAGTTCTTTGCTGAGTTCTTAGAGGCCGTTTACAGTTCCTTGCCATGTGAACTTCTCCGATGTGGCCATTTACTTCATCAAGGTGGCAGGGAGAGTCCCTGTAGTGAGTCACTAGCAAGGATTTAGTTTTATATAATGAAATATAGTCACAATGGTAATGAGAAGCAAGTTACAGGACCCACTCGAGGGGAGGGATTGCACTAAGACATAAATAAATGCCAGGAGGTGGGTATCATGGGAATCACACTGAAGTCTGTTGACACCAGTTGTTCTTAGAAAGACCAGATCATATCTGTTTCACACTTAAATCACTGATTTCCCATGGCCTATCTGAAAAAGTTGAAACCCCTTAAGTCCCTTTCTTAGGTTGGCCTTAGTGTCTTCTAGAATCATTTTCCTGTACACATTCTGGAATACAGCTGCGCAATGTTACAGGCCGTTTCCAAACATGCCAAGCATTTTCTGTACTTTAAGATGTTAAGAACATATTGAGGTTCAAATGCATGCGAATGATCAAACTTTCACCTGTATTGGCACAAGCAAATAAATAATTTACCTCTAAAGATGCATGCAATGGTATAGTGAGAAAGCACTGAAAGTGTTCTTTAGTAGCTGGAGAAGGAATTGCTTTTTAATCTGTTTAATTTTCATTCCTAACACCCTATCATAGACCTAGACACCATTATCTATCATTACTTACCCGTATTACTGTAACAGACTCTAGTCACCATTCTTTTCCCTCTTCCCCAAACAGTAAATGTAGAATGAACTCCCTATGATATAAATGCAATGATGTCACTCACTTGGTTAAAATTCTTCCACTGTTCTCCACTTCCACTGTTCTCCATTGCCCTTAAAATTAATTCTGAATGTTACCCTCTTACCCTTATCCTCATTCTATAATTTGGCCTAACCAATTTATTCTTCAGGCACACTTATCCATCCTGATATGAAGCCTTCTTGACCTTCAGAGTATGTGTGAGATGTCCTTACTATAGGTTTCATGAGCTTTTTTCTTTTTTCCCCTTTCTAGGTTTCATAATATTGTATTGAATTACCTTTTTATCTACAGCAGTGTTTAGCATATAGAAAGCTTTCAGTAAATTTGTTGAGTTGATAAAGAAATGAATATATAATAGCCAAAGCTCCTTTATTTTTTTGCATTTTGAACTCACTGACTTTAATTTATATGAACAAAGCTCTACTTCAGAGGTGCTATATTCAGCCTAACACAAATAAGGGACTATAATTGCCATTTAAGCCTAAACCATCACACTGTTTTCTAGTCTGTAATTCATTTGCTGTGCAGATATTAACACACAACCCCTCAAGTTTAATAAGGAAATCAATCAACCAACCAACCAACCAACCAACCAACAATGATGGTGCCTGAAAAGACTACTAAGGGGAAGCTTATAATTATGATAGAAACAAAAAATATAAATTTATAAAATTGAAAATGGTGAGGAAACCTTAAGTCTTTTATGGGTATATGGAATAAATCCTTCCCCAATATGTAGTGAAATTTGAAGCTCAAGAAAGGGAATAGCTGATAATTCAACAAAATAAAAAAGGAAGAAAAAAATGTGCCTTATAGAAACTAAGTATACACAAGAATGAAAAGAACCAATGCACATGTTCTATTTAGCAGAACTCCACAGAGGACTGTGGACTTGAACTTTCCTAATTCTTTTGGAATTTATAACAAATAGATTTACAGAGAGACTTTTATAATCTAACTGGCTTGTTAGCATATAAGCACCTAAGCTTATTTGATTATACTGAGGATGGCAAGCAAATGTTTCATCTGATGACTGTGAGCCTGTTGAAGATGGAGGCTATATCTAGTTATCTTTGTACCTCTGTGTGTCTACCATAAATACACGTATCACAGGTGCTCATTCATTCTTTATAAGAGAGGGGAGGGACACCTGGGTGGCTCAATTGATTGGATGTCTGACTTCGGCTCAGGTCAGGATCTCATGGTTCATAAGTTCGAGCCCCGTGTTAATCTCTGTGCTGACAGCTCAGAGCCTGGAGCCTGCTTCAGATTCTGTGTCTCCCTCTCTTTCTGCCCTCCTCTGCTCACACTCTGTCTCTGTCTCTCTCAAAATTAAATAAACCTTAAAAAATTATAAGAGAATGTAAAGTTGGGGTGCCTGCGTGGCCCAGTTAGTTAAGCGCCCAACTGTTTATCTCAGCTCAGGTCATGATCTCACAGTTTGTGAGTTTGAGCCCTGCATGCTATCAGTGCAGAGCTTGTTTGGGATTCTCTCTGCCCCACTCCTACTCTCTCTCTCTCTCTCTCTCTCTCTCTCTCTCTCTAAACATTAAAAAACTCTTTAAAAAAATAGTAAGAAGGTAGAAAGTTAATACACCACATGATCATCATGAACCAAGTTGATCAGAGTAGACTATGACCTGCCTATAATGGTGATTCAGTCACAAGACTCTGAAATGATCTTCTGTGTTATTAGAGTCTCAGATTTCTTTGGACATTTTTAAAAACTTTATGAGGACTTAAAATATCAGACTTCTAAAAACACTTTATCCCTATTATATGTCTTCATGCTCTGACTCTAAATCATGTTGTAAGCCAAAATCTGCCTGCTAATTAGAAAACTAGAAGACAAGTTAGTTTTGGTTTTAAATAGAGGACACAGAGGGCACCTGGGTGGCTCAGTCGGTTGGGCCTCCGACTCAGGTTGGGATCAGGTCATGATCTCACAGTACACGCGTTTCAGCCTTTTGTCAGGCTCTGTGCTGAAAATTAGGACCCTGGAGTCTGCTTCCGGTTCTGTCTCCCTGTCTCTCTGAACTTTCCCCACTCATGCTCTGTCTCTATTTCAAAAATAAATAAAAACTTAAAAGAAATTTGAACAGAGGACACAGAGGGCACCTGGGTGGCTCAGTCGATTAAGCTCAGGTCATAATCTTGCAGTTTCTGAGTTTGACCCCCTCCTTGGATTTGGATTCTGTGTCTCCCTCTCTCTGCACCTCCCCCATTCACATTCTGTCTTTCTCAAAAATAAATAAACATTAAAAAATTATTTTAAGAAAACTTTTTTTAAATAGAGGACACAGACTTCTTTAGAGAAAGATGAGTTATAAAAGAGGGCAAAAAGTGAAGTATTTACTGGACATAGATTCTAGGGACATGTCCTTAAGGCAATTGCAAAAGTGAGGGGCTCATACCAGAAAGAATCGCAAAAATACCGGGGGATCTTGCTTTCTTCGCAATCTACAAGTGGTCTCCTCCTAGCTTTGTGGAGAGTGTGCCAAAGTTCAGAAATGCCTCAAGCTTATTCTTCCATTATCTGTACTAATAAACTTAACCTAGACATATTAGGGCATATGGTTTTTTAAAAAGGGAAATGGTTAGAGCTCTGAAGAGTGTTTGAAAGAAAAATAAATGTTAATATTAACCTAAAAGTATGAAGTTCATCAACTTTGTCATTAGACTAACTACTTTTGGTTTTGACACTAATATATTTTTACTTAATTAGAAGATGACTTGCCTATGTTACATATTAGTGCCAGGTAAGAAATAATTTACCTGAGGTAATAATAAAAGCTAATATTTGCTGTGTGTTTACCATATGCCTAGCATGGTCTTATGAGGTTTCAATGAAGACCCTGAGGCACAGGGAGGTGAAGTAATTTTCCATAGGAGCATATACGAACAATATCTTTATTGGAAATAGGTTAGATTGGGAGCAAATTTTTTTTTGCCGTATGTAAATATGAACCATAAAGAATAAAAGCATTAAATAAGCCAGTGTGATCATATTCCATATGTATCCCCAAACTGGTTCTTGCTTACAACAGTGACATCTGTGACTCTCAGGAAATACTATCATTTGGCAGTGTAGATAACTGGAGGAGATAATTAAATGTTATTGCTACTTGTAACTGAATTAGATTTTGATGCCATGTCTCAGGAGAGGGTAGGACTTAATTGAAGTTGCAATAGACCAACAGTACGTAAAAGCCTTTTGAAACTGGGAGGAAAGGTCATTGTCACATTAGGCAAATAGATTTTAAAATTACTTCTAATTTTATGTTTTTATAAAGTCCTCATGTCTATTCATTTTGTGTATGTGGTGTATAGATTTCTTTTCCCCATTTCAGCCTCATAATGAAAATAATAGCAAAAAATATGCATGCCATTAGTACAGAGGTTGATTCCTAATAAATGGTTTTATTATTTATCGTCCGGTAATGCACTTAGCTAAGATATGTTCAGATGTACCTAGGTCTTTGAAAACAGACAAAGGAACATTGGAACAGACCAGAGCTATCAATTAAGATGCTGTGCATTCTACTAAAGAACCAATCAGCCTCAAGTTCAGTGGCATTAATTGGGGTAGGTTTAGCATGAGTCCAGGAGAGTAAGACTGTGATTATTCTGCATAGTAAATGCATTCACTCCCTAAGCAAGGGTGTGCAATAAAATAAATGTCATTTTTTTATCATTATTTCTGTTATTTAGCTGTTTTCTCTTCAGCTCAAACTTTCTGTTCTTAAATCCAGCTCCTTCACAGGATAAAACAGCTGAAGTCATCTTCCTTTGTTTATTATACCAGGACAGTTGCCATGGAAATAATATGTGATAAAATAAGCATCATAAGTTAAATCCAGAATCAAGAAGGGACATATAAGTCAGGTTTGAAAGAGTGTGCTTATTTAAATAAACAATGGCCTGGCAATCATTAAAAAAAATGTCAAGGTAAATTACTGAGAAAACAGAGAAAAATGAACTTAGAGCCTTCAGATTTTTTTTTTTTTTTTTTGCAGATTTTAAATATTGCCCTTCAAGCAGGTGTTTTAGGGAAAGGAGTTAAGGGATTATTAACCCTCCTACAAAAGCCATTTTTCTACTTCTCTGCATTGTGTTTCAGTACTCCTGGTAGCTCTCTGTGAATCCCAGTTCAATTATTGGTATGCTCAGGGCATAGGCAGCATTTCTTTCTTCATGTGTTTTAATCAGTCTACAAAGACGGTGTTTCAAAAGGTGATGGATAGTTTTTATTTCATGCATTTTAGTGTACCTTTCTGAATTTGCACCTGTTGATATTTTATTATGCTTGACTACAGAGTTCTGCAGATAGAAAATATTAACCTTTTCCAATCCTGTAAACTTGGTATCTCCACTGAATCTGATCACTACTTTCTAAAAGAAAACCTGGGTTTTATTTGTTCTTGAAGAAAAGTTTAGATTTTTTTTAAAGATATTGTTCTGGTTTTCTAATAGTGTAAAATAATTCTCCACATGTTCAATCATGGTATTCTAAACCACTTTTTGTCATTTGCCTGGGTGAAACACTATACAAAGTGTTTGCCACCATATGGTTGCTCCCTTCTGTAGAAAAAAAAAAAAAACAAGTTATATCTTTTTCTACTTGGAAACTTAGTGAAAATCTCTGGGATTATGATCCAGGCTGCATATGCTACCTAATCCCAAATTCCTTTATTCATCTAATACATATTCATTTGATGTTACTCTGTGGTAGTTTAAAAGGTACCCTTCCCTCTTCCTACTATGTGAAGGTTAATAAAAACTGTTGAGTTCTATAAAACTGAAAAGCCCTCCACTCTCCTGGTAAGAGCCTCTCCTCTCCAATTCACCTTCAGCCCCACCACTCTTGCCCATGAAATATGACTGTAGTAATCAACTATGGTCACTAATGATGGTGTGTATTACCCTCAGGTGTGTGGAGTTAAAACAAAAAGTTGAGATCCACTGATAAAGAGAATAATGCAGTGAGGTTCATTTCAGTCCATATTGTCTTGTGACCTTGGAAAAACATTAACGTGCCATTACAGGTTTTTTTCTCAGGTACAATTTTAAGAATATCATCATTGACTCTATGATGTTTTGTTATTATTTTTTTTTTTCTGATCTCTTCTCCTGTTACAGCTTCATTTGATTATATGTCATTTATTGATCTCACAATTTTTCTCATAAAAGTGAAGAAAAATAAATGTGCAAAGAAAACCTAAAAAGAATAAATTGGGATAAAGACAACATGCAAATTGCTGAGGCTTAGTGAACATCAAGGGATTTGTGAGTTGTTGGTTAGTCAAAGACAAATATCCTCAAAATGGAAATCATATCTTAAAAAAAGAAATTCAGCCTTTTAGTAGTCTGCCAAAAGCTATAATGGGGAGAGAAGGGAAATAATGTTGTTGAGTGCTTATTATGTACATGGCGGCATGCCTGGTACCGTGAGGGTTTTCTCTCATTAACTTCTTATGGTAATCATATTAGGTACGTATTCATATTTCTACTTCCTGTGTTGAGAATGCAGTGCTCAGAGAGGAAAACTGGTTCCCATTAAGTGTAGCAGTGAGTAAACATAGATTCATGTATCTTCCAGATCTTGTAGTCCAAATTCTTCATACTCTTATTTGAATTTTTCCAGAGTTGCAATAATGACACAGAGTCATATCGCCTTTCTGTGAACATCACTTGTTTTTATATTCTGCAGGGGAAAAAAAAAAAAGAATGGCTTGGGAACTAAATACAAAATTATGAAATTTGCCAAAGAAGTTTTCCTTGAATTTGTTTACTTAATTTTCAGGATAAGTTTTCTATGATATATTTAATTCATTCCCAAATTTTGAAGGCCTTTGAAAGACATGTTCTTCAAGTTATTTGCATTGGCCACAGAAATGTTAAAAATCACAAGAATTGCATTTCAATAAATACAGTGATATGATTTAGCTAGGGTTAGAATTATTCTTTTCTTTGTACATAGATAATGATGTAACATGGAAAACTTCCAAAAACCTTAATATCTGTAGCACATGATTTTTTCCTTCTTTAAGACCATGTTTCTGCCATTCCCTAAATAAGTGTTCTTCATCTTAATGGATCAGGGTTCTTATGTCATTAAGCTCTGTGATATCTTAGCTTTGGGCACCTCTAAAACTCAGCTCTTTGAAATATATTCTCTATTCATTCATTCATTCACTCATTCATTCACATCTGTATATTCATAAATTTGCCAAACTTAGTTTGTGTGACAATTATGGCTCACATGCTGTGCTAGGTGATGGTGACATAACAAAGATGATATCAACAATTATTTTGTTAGAACACATTGATGGACTTAGTATGATCTATTCTATCACTTAAAAAAAATCCAATTCTTTTCTCTTTCTCGCTAAAAACAAACAAAAAACTTAAAAAAAAATTAATCCAGTTCAACAGATATTTAGTGAGCCTTGAGTTTGATTGGCAAAGGTAAACATATATAACATATGCTTTCTCATCAGGGGTCTCCTCTATTATAATGGGAAATAAACACTTACGAGTAATTATGACATCATGATATGAAAGTGGGAAATAATACCCATAATATAGTGGAGAGGAATAACTATTTTTTTACAGGAAGGATAGACAATAACTTCAGAAAACATGATATATTTGTGGAAATGAGCTGGATTTTACCAAGTAGAAAAGGTGGAGATGGCCCCCCGGGCAAAGGATATAACCTAAGTCAAATAGGTAAAATTAATTTGTCCACAAATCTGTTTTGGCTTTTTCGTAGCTCTTTTCTGAGTCCCAGTTCAATTATAGCTGTAGTCAATATGTACTAACACTTTCTTCTTTCTGCTGTTTAATCAATTCATGAAGGCTACATTTCCTACGATGATAGATAGTTCTTATTTCACACATTTTTCTGTGTGGTTCAGAAACCTGACTATGTGTTTTATTAGAATTGATATATTCATAAGCAGCAACTCTGTAATATTCCATATGGTATAGAGTCTGGACTTGGGAAAAAACACCCCCTAGGGTCAAATCATGGCTTCCCAATTTAGTGGTTGTGGTGAGTTGGACAAGATATTTAACCACTCTGACCCCCATCTGTTGCATGTTGGATAAGATATTTAACCTACCCTTCTGTCTCATCTGTAAAATAGAGAAGCAATTTTAAAAAATATTTAGATTTACTGAGTTTTTACTACAACCAGGCACTCTGCCAAGTGACTTATATATATTAACCCATTCAGCTTTCTCAACAAATATCAGGCACTAAAGCATTATTATCATCTCCCTTTTACAGATAAGACCAATGAAATACAGAGTAGTTACTTCACTTAGATAACTGTGTGCCCAGGATAACGCAATGCTCATTGCCTTACTTTTACATTGTTATAAAGAGGCCCTATGAATTCAGTATGAATGAGCTTAAATTCATTCTTTTGCATACAGACCAAACTAGAAGGCCTACCCTGTCTTCAATAAAGCTGAAGCTGAATACACCATTCATTATCTCTTGTGCCACAGAATGGGGCTGGACAAAATGAGAGGCAGTCAGCATTTGAACGATGGAGAATCTTATATGCTATTTTAAGGAGCAATTGAGACCCATTAAGATGTTTCAAGTAAAGGAAAATATAGTCATATTTACATTTTATGATATCTGTCAGATATTTACATGTATGGGTGACAGATCTGGGTTTCTTTAGCTTGAGTTTGCTCTACTGAAATTACGGAAATCCAGTAGGAAAGTGTTTTAGTACAGCTCACATAAGCTCATGGGGCAGAGCAGTAAAATTGGAGAGGAGGAGGCAGTTTTAAGTACCAAAGATTATTTATGTTAGAGATATCCAGATTGTTTTATTATAAACTCCCCCTTAATGTGTTCAAGTTACATGCAACAGCAGTTATTGCCTAGTAAGATCCCAATTCCTGGAATCAACTTAGTATAACATCTCCAATTCAGAGGCAGTTTCTTGGCTTCCCAGTCAGAACTCACAGAACTCCTCTTTTATATCCTCTTCCACTGCTTTTATATCTTAGCTAGACAGCAGACTATTCCAAGAGACAACCTCTTCTTGAGTATACCACAGAGAGAGAATAAGGAGAAATACCCATTACTTCTGTGGCATGGTCTCCAGGCTCCAGCCAGAAGAAGATTCCAACTGCATACACAATCTGGAAATTATGGGAGAGGTCCAGGCTGAGAAAAAATTTACAGGTTTTCAGTACATAGTTACTACTGCAAGCCATGAGTTTGGATGAGATATGCATGGGAGGAAGTGGAGACTGGAAAAAAAAAAAAAAGCCCTTGGCCTTACCAATGTTTAGAAATCTGGGAGATAGAAACCAGCGAAAGAGACTGAGAAAGAGTCTGTAACGTAAGTTAAGAACAGGTAGAGACTGACGTCCTAGAGGCTAAGGGAAGAAAAAGTTTCAAAGCGAAAGGAGTAATTCTTCCCCTAATATTGCCCAAAGGTTAAGTAAGATGAGGGGTGCAAATACACATAACACTGTGGAAGTCACTGGTGAACCTGACAAATGCAGTTTCAGAGAAGTGTCAGGGTGAAAGTTCAAGAAAATGAGGGGTTGGGAATTGCAGGGTGAATTTAGACAACTCTTTTGAGAAGTTTTACAAAAGGATTGTAGAGTGAATCAGTAGCTGGGGGGAAAGGTTAAATCAAGAATTTTTCTCCTTAAACTTTTTATGATAAAAATTTTCAAATATGCTGCAAAGACTTCCAAAGACTCTGCTCCCTTGCCCCAGCCCCTTGATGTTTGTCATGTAAATAGTAAGTCATATCCAGAGACTATTAGTCTCTGGTTAAACTTCTCTCTGTCTCTGTCTCTGACAAATCATAAGATCATGACCTAAGCTGAGATCAAGAGTAAGCCACCCTGGAATTTTTTTATAAGAGAAAAATACTACATGTTTATAAGTTATTGAAAATGATTCAATGAGGGGTAGAAATTGATGGCAAATTAGCAAAGTGCTGTTCTAGCACCACAAGAATAATGTTTCAGGGCTGGGGCTGTAAATATACAAACCTTAGGAACACAAATAATCACCCCAGTGACTGATCACGGGAGAAAAGCAACACAGACACAAGGAGGAGAGGCCATGTGGTGCTGCATTGGTAGAAACTTGTAAGACGTTCTCTTTGCATTACTTTAGTTTTCTCTGTGAAGTAGGAGGTAAGATCATTAGCTGAGAGGAGGATGGAGGAGGAAGACACTGCATCTTTGGGAAGAGAAATGAAGGTATAAAATAGTCATAAGAGGATGGGGGAGGGAATGAATTAGAAAATAATAAAAATACCGAGAAATAGAACAGACGTTGTGTTTTGAACGAGTGACAATAAACCAGGAGCTTAAATCCAGTTCAGGAATGAAGACGGTAGTGGATGACTGCAGTAAGAGACCCGCGTTCTGATAGTATGTAATTCAAAGCCTAGAATGAGGGAAGGAATAAGCAATGATGAGAATCAAGCAATCCTCCTCCCTCTCCAGGCACTGGACACCAGAGGAAAGACACCTACCGCATGAAGCGACTGCAGAGAAAACAATGGAATGAGTATCAGATGTTGAGCATTTGATAACACACCAAGAATTGATCTAAGATTTCACAAGTATGTCATCCTCACAGCAACCCTGTGTAGGCTCTATTATAATCCTCACTTTGTAGATTCAGAAACTGAGGCACAGGCAGGTTCAGTAGAATGCCATGCAGTCAATAAGGAATCAGAAGTCATAGCTCTCAATCTGATTCAGGGCCTGTGAATCACTTTGATTCAGCTGCCTTTTTATATAAAGATTATCTGAGTCAAATAGAGATACAAATAATGGAATTATTTGAAATGAACTGAGCTCTAGAAGAACTGGTTGCAAGTATTAACTTAAGCATGAGTATATCTTGTAATAGATTGTGACATAATTACAGAGTGGCTCTAAATTGACACTGCTCTCTAGGATATGACAAAATCTACAGCCGCGAGTAACTTTAGTTAATGCCTTCATCATTCAGGTTTGGGCCACCATCTTTTTTTATGGTCCTTGTTCTGCTGCCAGTCCATATCATTTATGTCTCTACATTACAGTGACATAGCTGCTTTTGGAAGTATGTCTAGACTTCTGGGTAAAGTTAAAAAAAAATGGGAGCCCTTTCTAAGAAGAATAATGCAGTTACTAATGTAAAAATAATTCACTTACTAATGTAAGGGTTATGCAGTTACTTGTACTAATGTGGTTCCAAGGCACAGAGCCTCGGGAGGAACCTGTACCCAGAAAGTGTCGTGAAAATCAAGCTCCCTTGGTAAATCTGGCCTGGGATGATTCCTGCTGGTATTCTGATTGCAGAAAAGTTGCAGTTTCTCCTTTTCAAAGACACAACACCAATCCTTAAAATATAAGCTTCTGTCTTGACAAGGGTTAATAATCATGTTTCTATTTCCTGTTCTATTTCTGTTCCTAATGGCTACTTCTCAATTGGCATTACCTTGAGAGCTATAAGAAATGGAAGTCCCCTGGGTAATTCCTTTACAATATGAAAGTCCTCTCTGAACGGCCATTCTGTCATTGTCTGAATCTTACTGTAGGCCATGATTTTAGGCAGAAAAAAATATCTTTACACTGTTTGTTTTGAACCTAGGAGACTCTTCTATCTATTTCCAGACTGTTTTCTTCAGTAGTCTTAACTTTCTCTCATTAGGGGGTCTTTCTTCCTTTTCTCATCACCCCTAATCCATACATTGGCTGCTTTCCTTCCCTACTTTCCTGGTTACTACTATTTAATCACCCCATGATCCTGATTATAAGTAATAAGTATTGTGTGAAGACTTGGGAATTTCAAGTCTGGAGAATTTGGATTTAAGTCTTGATTTACTACTTACCAGCTATGATGTCTTAAACAAGTCACTTAGGACTCTGGCCTAGATAACTTGTAACTGAAATGGAGATAATGTCATTGTGAGAAAATAGTGTATGAGAAAGGATGTTGTAAAATAAACAACTTAAAATAAATAATTGATTGTAAAATAGATTATATATAATGTATGCTAATTATTTTTATATAGGGGACTGTGAAAATTTTTCATGTCATTAAAATTCCCCCAGATCTGCTGCTCTATTAAACTGTTTGGGGAGGTGGGGAATAAAAGCCAAAGTTAAAGCCAAATTCTTCAAAAATAAAGCTTAAATATCATTACCACTAAACCTCCTTCCGTGAGAGGGAAGATAATGGTTACCTTTGTGTAAATCTCAGCTCGAGTGTTTCACAGATAATCTGGATGAACCCTAAGTGCTAGAGCTCTTTGTCAGAAGTCACTCCTTGTTCACAAGTAACTGCTTTATCCAAAATAAAACTATTGCTCCAAGGTAGCTGGGGCCAGATGAGTTTCAACAGCGGCATAGAGCAGAGTGCCCCAATTCTGTACTCCCCTCAAGATTCTAGTTCGCTGGTCCTGTGTCCTCCTTATCTCATGCTGAGTTTCTGTTCAGATTTCAGCCCCTCCTGAAATTTGGCCTCAGCTAGGACCACTCGAGTTTATCAGACATTTTTATTTTATTTTATTTTATTTTATTTAATACTTTATTTCTGACAGAGAGAGAGAGAGAGGTAGCATGAGCAGGGGAGGGTCAGAGGGAGAGGGAGACACAGAATCAGAAGCAGGCTCCAGGCTCTGAGCTGTCAGCACAGAGCCCGACATGGGGCTCGAACCCATGAAGCACAAGATCATGACCCAAGCCAAAGTCGGACGTTCAACTGACTGAGCCACCCTGGTGCCCCTTTCAGGCTTTTTTATGTATGTCAGCCTCAGAGGTAGAGTTGGAATAGAGAGCTTATGGATACCAGCTTTCATGACCTTTTCTCCTAAAAATGTCCTCTGTTGTCATATAAACTCATGGATGCAAAAGAGGTACACAAAGGAGTGGTTGTACTCAATCCCACTGGCAGCAGCAGACATGTATGTTGAAGGAAAGAAAAAGTGAAGGTTATCCCTACCATATACACTGTCAGAGCTGAAGACCCAGAAATGGCCTGGTAAAAAGATTCACACTTTATTGAAGGGTTAGTTGTTGTTGTTATTGTTGTTGTTATTGTTTGTTTGTTTGTTTTTGGTTTTGGGGGTTTTTCTTTAGTGAATCCCTATTCCACACATCATTTATTTATTCTGAATATTTGGAGTAGAAAGGAATCCCCAGTTTACAGTGGGATAGATGGTAAAAATCATAATTGAAATCAATCGGTCAATGTAATGGTGCCAGGATTTAACTAAAAAAAAAAAAAAAAAAAGCCAGAGAAAAGCTAGATTACCTACATGTTCTTTGGCCATGGAATTTGCATTTTAACATAATGTGACATTTTTAATTTTCAACCTTCAAGGATCAATGTGGAGTGTGTCCTTTTAAACAACAACAACAAGAGACTCTTTATTCAGTGAGATAATTACAGATTTGAAACTGCTGCGTGCTTTACTAATGAGCCTGAATATTTTTAGCTGTTGCAGGTTGTTTTCTCCTAGGCATATTTACACATAATCTACCTCAAGATGGCAAAGACTTTACTTGTGCTTTAAACACCAATTCATGTTCTTACTAACTTTGTCTTAATAATGGCCTAGGCCAGAAGTATGCATATTTAGAAAAGTGGTCATTTTTTAATGTGAAAAAATAAAATGATCTCACTTATGGCATGGGTGTTACTGCTTTCCCTAAATAAGAAAAAGAATTCCAAATCTGTAGTATTTCCTCCTTGTGCTGGAATATGGAAGATCAAGTTTTTATGTTATTGTTAATCTACTACTTACCCCACTACACCTAATCTATGGATGGTTTTGTTTTACATATGTATTACTATCATATTTTTAAGGAAAACCAGCCTGTAAGAAAAACATTCCCACTGTATAGTGAGTGCCCAGGTGACCTTGCACAGTTACATGTGGGTCACGTAGGTGAGGCTTATCTGCAGTCTTACCTGACTCTTGGCAGAAGGCCCTAGGGTTCTTTCAGGAATAAGGAGAGATAAGCATCTTAGTGAGGAGTTGCCACCAGGCCACTTTTCATGCATCTCCTTAGTTTGAGTTGGCTAGGACTTTTTGCTACTTGCCTTTTGCAAGCTTCTGAATAAGTCTTTAAAGCTGTCTGGCTCTAATTTAGAGTTAGCTCATCAATGGCACAGTGACCTAAAACCCATGCCATCTGTCATCTGGACTCTTTGGTTTGATATCATACTCAGGACAAGGCATACAAGAAGATGGCATTATGCTCATCCTGTACTTCCTGTCTGTGTAAGTAATGAACTGAATCCATTTTGGCTAGTTGTCTCCTTAACAATCCAATCTATGGAAGAATGGCAAGCCAACCTATTAGCTGCAGAAATGATCCTTGTGGCTTCACTGCTAAGGGACTGCTTGACCTTGACAATGCCATAACTCATGAAATAAATGCTCTGAATTCATACATTTAATAAATATCTATAGTTTATTTATCTTATAGGATAGGGGCGCTCTGTAGTGGTAATACATGTAATACAGGCATTTCCAAACTATGCATGTTGATGTCATATATTTCCATATCTTTAAGAACAATACTAAAAAATACCTATATCAAACATAAGGATAAAATAACACAACAGTAGATACCATTTGTTGGATGTATGTTATAAATTAGTTAATCCTCACTACTCCCATAAATTTGATCCTACAATTACCCTTATTTTCTATATGAAGACACATGGGATTAAGTAATTTGCCTGAAGTCACATAAGTAGAGCCCAGGTGACAATCTAGGTATTCTGACTCTATCTCAGTTTTAATTACTCTATTATACTGTGGCTCTAGTTAATGAACATGAAGTTCCCAAACATTACCACTTCAATGGCAGTTCAAAGAAGCTTCATGGTCACTCTTCATGGAAATATCTGCTTCTAAAATTAAATAAAATAAGGAATGGAATTTTCTTTCCTCAGTTCCAGAGAAAATCAATTGCTAGTGCCTCTGGCAAAAACAAAACTGATACTTAGCTCACACAAATATTATTGTCTTGTACAGATAGAATTTATATAGCAGAATGATGCTATGTTTTTATATTTGGTTTATAGTAACTCCAATATCCGGAGGGACATAGCTATATGTCCACAACACTGCCCTAGAATACCAGTACTCATTCGCATAGAGCTTAGAGTTTATAGGCTATAATTTTGTCTTTCTTAAAGAGCCATATTTTGTGACAGACTATTATAGATTTTGCAATTAGTAGTTACATTATTGGTTAAATTTTATGACATATACACATTCTATAGCTTGTCCAGAGTGGCTGTAAAAATATTTTATTTGAGCCTTTTTGCTTTAGGTTAAGTTAGTTTTCTGCATGCTTCTAGATTCCAATTACAGTGCTATCTCAACTATCTGGAAAGATCAACACATTCTCAATTAAAATTTGCAGGTTCAGTAATTTCATGACTATTTCTATAGGCATTTAAAAAGGCATTTCAGGAAATGTATTTAGGTTTTATTGGTAGGTTAACTCTTGAGAACATAAGCCTATATTTGTTCAACTTTTGTGAAACACTCTACTGTCATGGTTCAGAGTTACTAAATTAATCTCATCTATTATGGGTTCTGACAGTTCAAGTTCATGTGTTTTATGGTACAATTTGGTGTGCTACATTTTGCGTGATCTTAAAATGTTTTACTTTTAAATAGCTCAAAATTCATGAAGGGAATATAACATTAAAAAACTAATTTGTTTTAGGTTATTACAAAATACACAGAAATTCCTTTAAAGTTTATTTATTTTGAGAGAGAGAGAAAGAGAGAGAAAGCATGACTAGCGGAGGGGCAGAAAGAAAAGGAGAGAGAAAATCCCAAGCAGGCTCCATGCTTTTAGCGCAGGATCTGACACAGGGCTCAGTCCCACAAACTTTGAGATCATGACCTGAGCTGAAACCAAGAGTTGGACACTTAACCAACTGAGACATTCAGGTGCCTTTGGAATTATGTACATAGTAGTAATACTATATAATTATAGTAATTATAAGTCAAACTATATAATTCAAGAGAAATTTAATGTTGCAAAAATTAGTTACTCAAATTACCAGTATAAAACATTAAAAAAATTAAAACAAAAACGGGCATCTGGGTGGTTCAGTAGGTTGGGCGTCCGACTTTGGCTCAGGTCATGATCTCGCGGTTAGTGGGTTCAAGCCTCGCGTCAGGCTCTGTGCTGACAGCCAGCTCAGAGCCTGGAGCCTGTTTCACATTCTGTGTCTTGTTCTCTTTCTGATCCTCCCCTGCTCACGGTGTCTCTCTCAGAAATAAATAAAATATTTTTTGAAATTACCAATAAGTAGTATATTTGTAGTGTCTTTTATAGAATAGGATGTGTTTGAGGTCTTACATGAATGTTATGCTCTAAAATATTTAGGGGCACTTGGGTGGCTCAGTCAATTAAGCGTCCAACTTCAGCTCAGGTCACGATCTCATAGTTCGTGAGTTGGAGCCCTGTGCTGGGCTGTCTGCTGACAGCTCAGAGCCCAGAGCTTGCTTCAGATTCCTCTGTCTCCCTCTCTCTGACTCTCCCCTGCTTGCATTCTGTCTCACTCTCTCAAAAATAAATAAACATTAAAAAAACATGTAAAACAAATTTAAACAGATGTCTTCAAATCATAACCTTTTAGTTCTCAAATGACAAAATAAAAATCTAACAAATATTTATGTCACATCATTTTATTTATTTATCTCTTTTAATGTTTATATTTTGAGAGAGAAAGAGACAGAGCACAAGCAGGGGAAGAGCAGAGAGAGAAGGAGACATAGAATGTGACCACAGGCTCCAGGTTCGGAGCTGTCAACACATAGCCAAATGCGGGGCTTGACCTCATGAGCCTTGAGATCATGACCTGAGCCAAAGATGGACTCTGAACTGACTCAGCACCCAGGTGCTCCTGTGTCATGGCATTTTAGTTCAAAATCACTTTGTTCATTTATAATTATTTTAAAGAATTTTAAGATATTAAATAATTTTCTACATAAATTAAAAAGTCTTGTCAAAAAATATAACACGGTAAATGTAAATTTAGTTCTTGTGCTCTATGCTTATCAATTTAATAGATACTGTGTATATGATATAAATGCCCATTAACTGATTAATTAAATCTATCATTAGGCTCTAAAAGGCCATTTTCAGATTTTGTTCTGTTTCTAAATTCCAATTAATCACTTTCATACACTCTAATTTGCATTGTAATCTCGGCCTGTCGATGAGTGGTATGTGTTAGTCTTTAATAATTCTGATTGCAAAAGGTAATATTTAGAAAAACCCAGTATTGCAATTAGAGAAAGGCACTCTTACTATTAAATTACTACCATGACAACAATGATTACTACTACTGCTACTACCTTTACTACTAATTGCCATTTATTAATCACTTCATGGCCAGCCTAGTTCTAGATGATTTAAGTTTATGATTTCTAATTCTCACTGCTCTGAGAGATTTTATTTAATTTACTGATAAGAAAATGGAAATGAAATGCACTGATTAAGTGATGAGAAATGCGCCTGGGTGGCTCAGTTGTTTGAGCGTCTGACTCTTGATTTCGCTCAAGTCAAGATCCAAGGGTTGTGGGATGGAGCCTCACGTTAGACTCTGTGCTGAGCGTGGATCTAGATTAAGATTCTCTCCTCTCTCTCTATCTCTTTCTCTCAAATAAAAAAAAAAAGAAAAGAAAAAGAGGAAAAGAAATGCACAAGGTTAAGTAACTTGGCTTGGCTTCTAAGGGACAAAGCTGAATTTTTAATCTGACTCCAAAACCCACTCTTTATGTGCAGTGCTATCATATGAAGGAACAACTCAGTTGGCCACTATGATGAGGCCTCAAACGGTGACAATATCATGGGCAAAGTCCCCTGATTCAGAACCGTATTGCAGGGTGTAAACTTAGCTTAATGAAGCCCACTAGTGTGGATTTACATGTGCCAGATAAAATAAGTTAAATAAATGTATTTGATTTATTGGGAGAGGGATACATTTCATTCCTGTGATCACAGTATTCATAGTCATTATCATGTCTTCCTGACATCAGGTTACCAAGGATACCAAATCAATAATCAGAAGGCTTCTTTGTGAACTAAGAGTCAGAGCAAAATGACATTAACTGTCTTGAAAGATATTCTTTCTAGGCCATCATGTACCTTCCAATGGTCTCCTCCTCAACCTTCTCCTCCCAACATACATGCATGCACAAAGTTACAAACAACTTTCTGGTGACCTGACTTCTGTTACAAAGGTCCTCTGTAACTGTTCTGTGGACAGCTAAATTATTTTTTATTTTTTAAGAATTTCTCTTTTAGACTTAGAGTTAACCATTGTCTTCTAAAATATTTTGTTTACTATAGTAACTATAACTATATAACTAAGCTATAGAGTTAGAAATTAAAATTATTTTTAGTTTAAATTTCATTCCTTGGAAAGCTTTTAGGTACTGATCACCAGGATTAAAATTTCAATGTTTCAAAACCTTTTAAGAACCAATTTAGTAGACAAATGATACCTTTTACACATCACTATTAATTCATTTCATACGCTTATGTCTAAGTTTTCAGAATGTTCCACTGTTATTCTCACTGTTTAGCATAAAAATTAGAATTATTGATTTAATCCATTTACCAATCTTAACTATTTACCAAACTTAACTATTTGAGATTGGAATAATTACAAGGGTAAAGAGGGAAACATCTACCTCCACTTGTTTATCCTGGATTGGAAAATAACAATTGCTCTAATTAAATATGTCTTTGTTTAAGTTTGTACCTACTTTGTGAAGAATATGGAACCTAATTTAAGATTAGCACTCTAAAGTACTATTTTAACTAATATGAATCTACTGAATATACAGTCAATATTATCCACTCTGGGACAACCTCCGTGTTAGGCAATTGGGATATCATTGTCCCAGGGCAATGATAAGTTACTTTATTTCTAGAAGCTAAGAGTCTGAGGAAGATATAATCAGTTATATAGAAGTTTTAAAAAGGTCTGAGAAGTGCTCTAAACCAGAAGCTTCCCAGAGAAATTGATGTACAATTGAGACTAAGGGGATGAGTAAGCATTAGCTACATGTGTGTGTGGGGGGGGGATGTGTGTGAATGGGGGAGAAAATTCTGTTTAGGGGTAACAGCTCCTGCAAAGGATCAGTCTTAAGAGAAAGCAGAATACATTTGTGGTAGTATACATATCAACAAGCCATTTGGCTAATGTTCATTGAGATAGGGTGGATAGAGGGCGGAGAAGGCTGTGGATTGGGAAAATGGAGTAAATACCTTCCACTTGGAAGTTGGAGCTGCTTATGGCATGTACACATGGAGGCATGTGGGAGATGGCGGGCTATACAAATCTTGAGCTGGATACAGAGAACTAGTTTGAAGATAATATCTTTGGGAATCAAAGATTGATAAACAATATAAAATTTCCAGGGAGAAAGTGTAGAAACTTTAAAAAATCTGTTACATTTCATCATATAAAACACCTAAAGAAAGGCAAAATCTGTCACCTGCCTTGCCTTTGATGAGTTTATAACATGAATGTTATTTTATTTTTTATAATTATTTTTTAATTCTTTATTTTTGAGACAGAGAGGAGAGACAAAACACAAGCAGGGGAGGAACTGAGAGAGAGGGAGACACTGATCCGAAGCAGGTTCCGGGCTCTGAGCTGTTAGCACACAGCCCAACATGGGGTTCAAAATCAGGAACCACAAGTCCATGACCTGAGCTGAAGCTGGGTGCTGAACAGACTGAGCCACCAAGCTGCCTCCCTATAACATGAGTGTTAGGTGAGAGATAAACCAAAAAGCTAGGGCCAGAGTGAGAAGTTCTGAGAGAAGCTCCAAGAATATAGAGATTGATATGGGTTGAAGTTCTCATGGAAGACTTTTTAAAGACATGAAACTGTATATGCATAAAATGTCCACACTAGAACATATCAAAATGTCATTTTGACTAAGAAAATGTCAAAATGTCCAAAATATGAACATAATGTTCTTAATTTTGTCTCTGGAAACCTTTTGGCTAGATTAACAAAGATTATTCTTATATTTTTTAATTTTTAAAAATATTTTATTTATTTTTGAGAGAGAGAGAGAGTGTGTGTGTATGTGGGGGAAGGGCAGAGGGAGAGGACACACAGAATCTGAATCAGGCTCAAGACTCTGAGCTGTCAGCACAGAGCTGGATGCCGGGCTTAAACCTACAAACCGTGAGATCATGACCTGACCCAAAGTTGAATATTTCACTAACTGAGCCACCCCGGTGCCCCTCCTGATACTTATTTTTAAACAACTTACTTAATATCCATAAACTGCATTGAAACTTAAACACTCAGAAGTTCTTTTTATGCAAGGGCTATGTTCCTGAAGATGATACAATTCAAAATCTCTTAAATATGTCTGTGTTTCATATAGTAATGAATTAAAAGAAGAGGGGTAGGTATTCTTAAAATTCATAACTCTAGAATAACAGAGGTTCTCTTTTGCTATAATGCCGCTTTTTAAAATGTCTCAACATTATTCAGAATAGTTAGTGAACTACTGTCTCCTAAATTAGCAGTAATATATAGCATGGTAGTGTATCAGTTTCCTTGTGTTTTATCACATCTAACTTTCATTCTAAAATATTGTTCGTTTGTTTGTTTGTTTCTGACATTAGCATAATCACCATTTTATGACTGCTTGGTATCTTGGAAGAAATTTTTATATTACAACAGCATGCAAATTATAATTACCGTGGCTGTTAAAATAATAGCAGAATAATAGTGAGCACCTTTGCTTTACCAACCTTTTCCCAACTCAGAGCCTGGGTGAATGTTTAAAAACATACACTCTGGGGTGCCTGGGTGACTGTGTCATTTAAGCATCCGACTTTGGCTTAGGTCATGATCTCACAGTTCGTGGGTTCAAGCCCCACACTGTGCTGACAGCTGAGAGCCTGGAGCCTGTTCCAGATTCTGTGTCTGTGTCTCCTTCTCTCTCTGCCCCACCCCGATTCATGCTCTGTCTCTCTCTCTCTCTCTCTCTCTCTCTCTCTCTCTCTCTCTCAAAAATAAATAAACTATAAAAAAAAGACATACACTCTGGGATCCATATGCATTTGTCCTTTTGATAATCCATTCACCAGAACTCATCAGAGGAGGGAGGAACAGAGAGGATAGTGCAGCAGGAGTAGAAGGAGGAAGTGGAAGCATAGAAGGAGGAAGACTAAGATGAGGTGAGGGTAGAAAAGAGAGTAGAGAATATCACGAAGTAGTTTTGTGGCCATTTACAGGGGCTGTGGTTTTATTCAGGATGGCATGGAAAGCCGTGAAAGGGTGTGCACAGAGGATTGTCAAAGGGACATATGGATCCTTGGATGTCCTTCCTATCAGTGATGTAACAGTCGTTCAGGCTCTGAGTTGAGAATAAACTACAAGGAGGAAGAGTGGAAGTGGAAGAAGCAGTGACTTTGTTATCACAGTAATTGCATTGATCTCACTCTGTTTTCCTTGCTGTTTCCCCAAATGCCAATCTCATCCCCACCTGGATTTGCTATTCCCTCTGCCTGTGATACTTTTCCTTATATGTCGACATACTTGCTCCTTTGCCTCCTTCAGATCTCTGTTCCAATGTGATTTCTCAAAGAATGCCTTCAAGGAACACTTCTTCTCTCCCCACACTTTTCTAATTTGTTTTTTCTTCTTAGCACTTACGACCATCTGGCCAGGTATATGCTAGACATTAAATAAATATTTGTAAGATGAATGAAGGAATGCACTGTAATCATGCCCTGGTATTTTTCAGGCAAAGCATAGTATACTAAAGGATGACAGGTGTTTAGAATTAAAACAAAAAGAGAAAAAGTCATGTGACACCAAAATAAACATGGTCTACAATCTACTTGGTCCACAACTTTGAAATTACGAAATCCCTTATTATTTTCAGTTGAATTATTTATGTAGATTGAAGTTAGTTATATAAAGTAAGGATTTATTAATATTTAAATTAAGAGATTTCAAATTTGTTTAATTCCAGTTTACATAAAATGAATCTCCAAGCACATGACTGCTACAAGAAGGCTTTCTTCTTTTAACTTTTGCTTTGTAGAGCAAAAACCAAAAACCAAAAACCAAAAACCAAAAACCTCTGTAGTAGCAGTAGTGAAGAAAATCGGAGCAAAGAAAGACAAGCAGAGCCTAGAAAACACTGATAGAAGAAAAAGAAAAAAGGCACCTTCAGGTGATAGAACACTCAAATCAAGAGACTATTTCTTTCAGTCAGTTTTAGAACACATGGACTTAAATTTACAGATTAATTTTTTTAATGTTTATAACTGGCCCTGCCTCAAATTATACTCCGCAAGATCATAATGTTGTTTGTCTCTCTTGTGTAATTTTTTCTTTTATAATTTTTGGAGACCACTGATCCCCAACACTGTTCATGATTCACCTCTACTTTAGCATCAGCAGTGTCGCTATGGAGGAGATGGTAGAGGTGAGTCATTATTCTCCAGCTGGTCCTATGATTTATAATCTCCTGGCATGTTGTTCTAGACTGCAATCTATGTGCTAAATCCTTTTGATTTCTCTTAGTTACATCCCATTAGGATATAAGATAGAGAATATACAGTTACTGTATAGGGTAAAAGTTCGAAAAGGAATCTCCAGCCCACTGACTATTCCTATGTGGAATAGTGGAGTGTGGAATAGTCCTATGTGGAATAGAGACTATGTGGTCAAGACTAAGGAAGTAGAATAGTTTCTTATTCACATTCATGCAGGCCTTGGTTCTCCTAAAAATAAAAATAAATGTGTTTACATATCTGTAATACCTGATTGACAATGCCTCTTAAGAACATGGGGAACATAACAAGATAAGATATTTCTTAGGAAAACCAAAGGCATTTTACAATGATTTAGCAGATTGTGCTTTATGCCTTCAAGACCTGATTATGTTTCATTTTCTCTGTGGGCTTTCCTCAGCTTCTATAGGCAAAATTGTTTATTCCATTTACAGTGCTCCCACCAACTTGTTTATAGCACTTAGCACATGGTGTGACAATTTGTCATTTAATCTGTTTATCCTACTCTGCTCCCATAGTGCCTGCTATGTACTAGAATCCCTATCCATCTATCATATGTTTAAAATGTAACATTTTAATTCAAGGTGCTATGTTTTAGATGGTTGTATTTCTATCACTTAAGGGAAATTGGAATTTATTATGTTTTATATTGACAAATTACCTATTCTGTAGACAGTCTGATTGTTCAATAGATACAAGAAGACACAATTGAATTTTATTTCATTGTCTAGAATCTGTAATGAGAATATGAAATGACTCAACATGCGTTGGTGTCAGCAACAGATACCACACTGGTACCAATGATTCATATCTAGTTTGAATGGAAAATCCATTTCGAAAAACCAATAGTCTGTTAAGATTCATCCCTTGAAACAAAACATAGGCTGGCAGTGTAAGTACTTAGCAACCTTGCTTCTGATTCTTTGGATTATTTTTAAATTTCTGGATTTGTCTCTCTCTGTGTGTGTGTGTGTGTGTGTGTGTGTGTGTGTGTGTAATTCTAAGTACCCATTCTGAATTAGACAGCTTTTTGTCCTGAAGATATTTTTGTCTCTTTTTGCTATTAGTAGAAAGAAGACAATAACGGATTAGTAAATTAAAGTGACAAAACACAGGATGATTCATATCCTTGGATTAATTTAGTACTTTCCATAGAATGTGAATATACCCTATGCTTCCTGTGCTTAGAAAGGTATTAAGTCGGGCACCTGGTTGGTTCAGTAGGTTAAGCGTCCAGCTCTTGGTTTTGGCTCATGTCATGATCTCATGGTTTGTGGATTTGACCCTAGCATTTGCCTCCAAGCTGACAGTGCAGGGCCTGCTTGGGATTCTTCTTCCCTCTCTCTCTGTCCCTTCCCTGCTCGTGATCACTTGCTCTCTCTATCTCAAAAATAAATAAAGTTAAAAAAAAGAGAAAGAGAGATATTAAGCAACCAAAAGGAGTGCCTGTTAACATATTTCATATTTGGAGATGTAAAGTCAGGAATTACCTACATTAGGAGTGGCATTATTCATTCTATCTCCATGAAACCTTAAAAGTTGTGCTAATATTTCTTATTTTAAAAAATTATTTAGAGATTATCAGGGAACCTGGGTGGCTCAGTCAGTTCAGCATATGACCCTTGATTTTGGCTCAGGTTATGATCTTGTGTTCCTGAGATTAAGCCCCAGATGAAGCTCTGTGCTGGCCACATGGAGTCTGCTTGGGATCTTCTCTCTCTCTCTCTCTCTCTCTCTCTCTCTCTCTCTCTCAATAAATAAATGAACACTTAAAAAATAAAAAGAAATTATTAAATTGTTAGTATATTAAATTTTGTTCCTTTTGATATATTTCATTTGCAAAAATGTTTCAATTAGTGATAAACCCTTTGATATCTTAAAAACTCACCTAAAATGTCACGTTTTCCAGGAGTTGTATATAGCTTGCTTTGTAGTATATGAACATAATTAGTGAGTACTTAGCATGGTGCATTTTAATACAGTTTGAAGAGGAAAGCATGAGGCTTCTCCCTGAATTTGAAGTCATGACATTTCATTCATTGTTCAAAGAAAGGTCCACTATTGCTGGTTCAATAGATTCTAGAGCCTGCCTGCCTGCCTGCCTTCCTTCCTTCCTTCCTTCCTTCCTTCCTTCCTTCCTTCCTTCCTTCCTTCCTTCTTTTGTTCTATTAGAGAAAAGAAGAAAGAGACCACAAGCTATGTGGAGGGGCAGAAGGAGAGAGAGAGAATCCCAAGCAGGCTCCAGGCTCAGCACAGAGTTGGATGTAGGACCTGTGATCATGCGATCATACCTGAGCCAAAATCAAGAGTCAGATGTGTTTAACCGACTGAGCCACCCAGATGCCTCAAAGCTGTTGTGCATGTTTTTCAAGAGACTGGGGAGGAAATGTTTTATGATTTCTGCAGAACTGGAAAGTCATTAGTTAAAATAACCTTAGGCTACCATTTACTGGTTAATCAGATCATATTATAAAATCGTTCATTATTACCAGGAAGAAGGGACGAAATGGAGAAATCAGCAACAACTTGGATTTCAAACAGCGAAGAAAGTCTCCTACTGACCACTGTCATTTTAAACTTGATGATGGGAAATAGGGAAATATCAGAGATTTGAGATTATATATGTTACCCAAAGGACAAGAAGTCTAAGAGAACAAAACATCATTTTTGTGTTTTATATATAATAACAACTAATAAAAACAACAAATAAATAGTACAACAATAATAACAACAAATAGAAACAAAACATTTATTATTTTGCTGAGGCTTCTTTATGGTGTTTAAGCATGAAGAATAAACTCATCCCTCTACTCACAAAAACCTTAATTTAGGGCTTCAGGCAGGATCAACAGATCCTGCAGGAAATTCTTTACAAAAGTGCCAACCTTCATTATGATTATATTTGTAGAAATAAACCTTAAAAAGAATTCTTTAAAACTTCCAGGCTTATTGATTATTAAGATAAATGTGGTAAACTCTCCCCCTAACCTCAATTGAAAATAAATTACTTATTTAAAGTAAAATTACATATTACAGTTTGAAAAAGTTAGCTAGTATTGGTATTGGAGAGTGTAAGTAGGGTAAATGATAATGATCTTCAGCTGAAAATAATTTTTATTTTATGTATACAATGAAATGCGAATCAACAATCCTGCTTAAATGACTACATTTGTATAATGTAGATTTTATTTCACAAAAAATAACTGTTTTTTAACCATATCTTAATCTAGCTAATGTACACCTAACACATTCATTATATTATACATTCCCCTCTTTAAATATACTATTTTATATGCTTTAAAAAGTTTGTGTACTATAATATCTGGTTCATTTAATTAGGTATTAGGGAACTTTCAGTATCATAGATATCACCTTCGTATTTAGGAAACTATATGTACCTTATCTGATTTCTTATCTTTTCATTTAGAAATGTTAGGGGTGCCTGGGTGGCTTAGTCAGTTAAGTGTCCGACTTTTGCTTGTGTCATGATCTCGCGGTTCGTGGGTTCGAGCCCCGCGTCGGGCTCTGTGCTGACTGCCAGCTCAGAGCCTGGAGCCTGTTTCAGTCTGTGACTCCCTCTCTCTCTGACCCTTCCCTGCTCACGCTGTCTCTCTCTCTCTCCTAGAAATAAATAAAAAACATTAAAAAAATAAAAATAAATAAAAATAAAAATGTTAGAGGGACGCCTTGGGTGGCTCAGTTAGTGGATCATCTGACTCTTGATTTCAGCTCAGGTCATGATCTTGGGCTCGTGGGATGGAGCTGTGAGTCAGGCTCTTCACTGAGAGTGAAGACTGGGATTCTCTGTCTCCCTCACTCTGCCCCTCTCCCCCGCTTATGTGTGCTCTCTCTAAAATAAAAAATAATAATAATAATACAAAGAAAAGTTTTAAACAGTGTTAAAGATACTCCACTCCACTTTCCTACTCTCCCTTTTCCCAATTTTAGTACATAACTTTGTTAAGTTTATATGTAATCTGAGACTATTTTAGATGAAAGACACTACAATTTAACCTCCAAATAGGAATCATGTTTTGAACATCTCTGATACCTTTGGTTTGAGATTAAATTTAATGTTATTCAATCAACACATTGCAGAGAGCAGATTCCCATGGGCTAAGTAAAATTAAAAGTTACTCCTACCTTTCCTTTCTCCCTCCCCAACCTTCAGGAAAATTAATAATATTCTTTTTTTTTTTTCCTTGAAATTCAGTTTGTTCGTTTTTCTAACATAATTTATTGTCAAATTAGCTAACAGTGTATATACAGTGTGCTTTTGGTTTTGGGGGTAGATTCCTGTGATTCATCGCTTATATACAACACCCAGTGCTCATCTCAACAAGTGCCCTCCTCAATGCCCATCACTCATTTTCCCCTGTCTCTCCCCCCCACCCCCGCCCCTCATCAACCCTCAGTTTGTTCTGTATTTATGAGTCTCTTGTGGCTTACCTTCCTCTCTGTTTGAAACTATTTGGACAGCAACATGCAGAAGAATGAAACTGGAGCACTTTCTTACACCATACACAAAAATAAACTCAAAATACATGGAAGACCTAAATGTAGGACAAGAAACCATCAAAACTCTAGAGGAGAAAATGCAACAACCTCTTTGACCTCAGCCACAACAATAATATTGTTTGGTGAAACCTTCCCTTCTAATTCTCAGACCACCAAAATTCCACCTATGCTTGAGAATGCAGCCAAAATACGACCTTGCTGATGAAGCATTGCCTGACTTTTCCATAAGAAGGGATTTTTCTCTCCTTTCAAACTATAAATGCTGTCAGTTGTTTGTAGCATAGTTAATATATGCCATTCCTGTCGTCCTTGTGAAAGTGAAGTTCCTTGATTTTGTAGTCTGCATCTTACTCATCTCTCAGTGGAAATACCAACTAGTAGTTGAGAGTTTGGGGTCTGAAGACAAACAGGTCTGAGTTTGAAACTTGACCAATTTTGTGATCTTGAATAGATGTATTCAGCTACTCCTATCTTCAAATTTCTCTTTGAAAATGCAGCCTTACTTCACTGAGAAATGTGAATAAAGCACTTAGTATAGGAAGCACTTAAATGCTATTAACCATTGTTATTGCTTATATTCCCTTCATATATAAGCTTTGCTTATAACATGCAGAGTAGTTAAATCCTGTTGGGTGAAAGAATTATATTTTGTTCTTGTTTTCTATAAACACTATTTATTATCCTTTTATCCCCAAAATAACTTGTTTCTCTTAGTCTAGTATCCCTACTGCCTTGTTAGCAGTATTTATTAGGCTTTCACAGGATCTAGAAAAGTATATTAGAATCTTGGAATGTCAGAAATATTATTAGTTGCTGTCTTACTCTCCGAATACTTACTACTACCATTTGTCCTCTTCACTGAAATTACTCACTAGGAAATGTAAAAACATTCCTATTATCTAAAGGATTATTTTCTCCCATATCATAACTATGTATGAAATGTATTTAAATGGGGTAGGAATATTTGTATACAAACATTTCTGACACAGCACCAAAAATCTTTAATACACTATTGTTTTATCAACTGAGTTAAATGAGACAAAGAGTAAGTATATGTTTAAAAGTCTTATCATTATAAACGGTAACAATCTCAGCCCACTATGCCATCTTCAAAAAGGTAATGAAGACAAAATAACAAAATAATGTATTCTAAGCACAATGACCACATTTTTTCCAGTGCATTTTTTGATATTGACTCATTTATCTTAAAACTACTACCGAATTTGTTGCTATGTTCTTGTAACAATTTTTCTTATGTGTATGCTGTTCCGTAATCACAGTCTACGTTGACTATAATCTGCATCTTCACTTATCACCTTAAAAATCACACAGATTTCTCCAAGTGACTCTTTAATAGTCTAGTTTTAAAATACTAGAATATTAGATCTTCAGAATTGGGATGGCTTTTCAAAACCCTGCTTAACTTCCATCTCTGTACTTAATATAAACATCTTCATTTTTCTTCATTTTTCTATTTTTTTCTTTCTTCTTTAATTTTTTTTTTAAATTTTTGAGAGAGAGAGTGGTAGAGAGAGGGGGAGACACAAAATCTGAAGCAGGCTGTAGGCTCTGAGCTGTCAGTACAGAGCCCAACATGGGGCTTGAACTCACAAACTATGAGATCATGACCTGACTGAAGTTGGATACTTATCTGACTGAGCCATCCAGGCACCCCTTCAATTTTTTTTTAATTCACAACTAACCCAAGCCAAAACAACAACAATAAAGCTTTCTTCCCTAAAACCTATGTCACCACTGGCTATCCTTGTAGCTCTCTACCTTCCTTTGCTACCAATATCATTAAAGACATTGATTGTCTTATTCCCTTTCTTCCCAACCTCTTACTTACCAAAACAGTGAACTCTTAGTATTCATTTTAATTGAACTCTCTCTGACATTTAACACTGCTGAGATGATACAACTTTCTTTGAATGTACTTTTGCCTCTGAGTTCTGAGGCTCCATGGATTCTGGTGTTAGTTTGCTTTTCTTCTTAATTCATACATGGTCTCTGGATGCATTCTTTTGTCTGTGGCTTACAATAACAATCCCATGGCTACCAGCATGCCTAGCTGCCGAGTGGACTTCTCCACATGATATCCCACAGGCAGAGCAAATTCATCATATAAAGAGTAGGCTCATGAGCATATTCAAATCCAGCCTCCTTCCTATCTACTCATTCCTTTCCCTTTCTCTTATTCCCTGCTTCTAACTATTCTCCAAGTTCTATTCCCCTTACTTTCAATCTCTTCTTCCACTGCTTTCATTCAAGACCTCACCATCTGCTGTTTGCTATAGTTAACTTCTTTAGGTTTTTCTCCCTCTAGGAACCCAGGGCTGTTTCTCCATTCTCCATGGGGCTCCTCTAATGGGTTGATTAAATCTGATCATCTTTTCCTTTTCTTAAACTTGTTGATAGGCCTCTAATGCCTACATGATAAAGTCTGAATTTCTTAGAATGGTACAGGAACTACTGGTTCTCCTAAGCATATCAATCAATGCTTTTCATTCAAGCAGTTCTTTCTTTCTCTCTGCCTGGAATCTTTTTTCATCATTTTTGTTACTTTTAAAACATTTTTTAAAATTCAAATCAAGGATAACCTATTCCATGAAATCTTCCCTGACATATTGTCTTGCCACTACTTTGAAATGTATTATTTGCTTATTTTTCCACTCCAGGCCAAATTTGTATTATGCTACACATTACACATTAGTGCTGTCAGTTTTCATGTTGGTTTCTCTTCTAGCTCACATATCTCATGAGAAGAACTTTATCTCCAAGACCTAATGTAGAACCTGATATATCCACAGGTATTACTGTTAGGATTATATTTAATGAGTAAATGAACTGAGTGCATTAGACTCTGAGTAGCTGCTTACAGAAGTAAAGGAAGCCTGAAAAAACAATATTAGATTACAAGAAATCCTCCATACTTTTCTGCATAAAACTGCCTTTTGAACTTTAAAAAAAAGTTTTGAAGTCATGCTCTTTAATTATGACTAACTCATTAATAATAATTCTGCATGGTGATAATAATTGCCTTGACTTTCATGGTAAAAAGTGAATGTAGAAAATACATCAAAATGAATTTTTGAGGAGAAATGTAGCAAATTCCAAGTTAAATTTTTTTAATGAAAATCTGTGGTTAGAAACTCTTGACTCGTAAACTTTAGCAAGCAATAGTTTGCACTTGGACATAAATTGCACTGTATTTGTAGAGACTAGAAAAAGAAATAAAGAAATCAAGTAAAGTGTCACTGTTTTCTAACAACATAGGAAAGGAAAGCCCAGACTTTATACAAGTAATACTAATGGATGCTCATATTTTCAGTGGTGGCATAAGAAGATTAATATAACTTTCTACCCTCTCATTTCTACCCTTTCTGAGAATCTGGGCATTATGCAAGTACCTATTTAAGAAAAAAAATTGACAAAAAATTTCTAAAGAACTAATGTGTTATTTATACTGCCAAGTCATAAAGGTATGTTAGGAAAAGTGTTCCTGAATGTATCCAATCTTACGAACACTTTTTATCACATTTCACAATTTCTTAGATGTCCCTTTCAAAAAGATAAACATCTCTGTAATTGGTTGTATCTCACAACCGATAGCTACCAGAGATTATTGGCAACGTTTTTTTCTTGAGACACAAAATAATGGTGATTCTTAAAATCAATGGTGTCTTAATTTCAGGAAATATAGTAGAAATTAGATTGGTGTCATAGCAGGTTCAATAACTGATTAAAAACTTTAAAAGAAGGTAAATTTGCATTTATGATATAAAATAAGTGGTTGATTTGGATTTGACAGGTTGAATGTCCCCTTCCCCCCCATACATCGTTCTATATAACACAAGCATTACCAATTATTACCTCTGGTAATAATTAAGCATATGGAAAATCATACTTCTACTTAATGTTACACCTTGTATGACTTATACCATATATTTAGGTTTGGAATTTTTCTCAGTTTTTGGAATAATTCAAGTCAAGTTTATTTTGTGGTGCTATCAAAATAGAATAAAAGAAGAGAGTCAATTACAATGCAAATTCTTAAAAACAACCAAACTTCATTTATCATAGATATTTTTCAAATTCCCCATCCAAATTACTGAAAAGCATATTACCAGTTTATCTGAAAATGTGTTGCTGTTTGCATACAATAGATGCTACCAGATTTTCTTACCCTAGTAATGAAGATTAATGATGTACGAGCTGGCCTGGTTTTTTTTAGTAAGTAGGAAAAAAATAGAAACTCAATGGCTATCCCTGTTCTAGTGAATTCCTCACTATAGCAGTTACCCTTATCACCAGATTCCAGTACACATATCTCTCCTACTCCAATCCAAGTAAGACTACATTTAACAAAATAGTATTTTCAGCTCAGCAAAGAATTTCATGTTGGTAACTTTCATAGATTTCTTAATCTGTATGTTCAAATAAAAATATTTATATGACTAGGGTTTTTTTTTTTTTACAATATAAAGATATCATAACAAATAGTGTTCGGATTGGAGATTGCATAGAAAATATTTATAGTCTATAAGAAGCATTAAAGGTCTTCCTTCCAAAAACATTTCCCTAATACACTGATAATTATATAATATTTTATATCATCAATTCCTATGATTTAAAAGTAACCTCCCAGTTCAATTTAGAGAGATGAAACATTATCACCTACTAATATCTTAACATTGATTATTTTGGAGGAAAGTCGTATTAGCAAACTTAAGCTTTAGAAATTAGTGACATCAGAACATAAAATTTATTCTAGACCAAAGCATGAAGGAAACAGATGCTGAGCTCATGTCAGAGTAGGAAAAGAATGTGCTTACTATACTTCAAGAAAACATTGCAACCCCTGAACCATGAAGCAATAGTTTTCTGACTCCAGATCTCTAATATTGTATGGATAAGTCTCATTCAATCAGCTCCTACAGTATTCATCTTCTGCACCTGACTTTCTAAATATTAAAAGGAAAGGTATTCCCAGGGTGTCTGGGTGACTCAGTTGGCCTCTGTGTCCTACTCTTGATTTCAGCTCAGGTCATGATCTCATAGTTCATGAGTTTGAGCCCTGCACCTGGCACTGTACTGACAGTGTGTAGCCTGCTTGAGATTCTCTCTCTCACCCCCCCCCCTCTGGCTTTTCCCTGCTCACTCACATTTTTAATAAATAAATAAATAAATAAATAAATAAATAATTCTCCCACCACAAGAACAAAAAGCAGCTCACATCTAGATTTAGTGACATCCCCTTTCATACACATCTAAGAAAACCATTTTTCCCTATCACAGATGAACAAGAGAAGAAACTAATCTTGGTGGACCTCCCTCCAGCTCAAACTTGCAAAATAAAACCTCCCCCACACCAAATCTTTAATTTCCCAGAACCTATGACAACCCAGTCCACCCCCCCCATAATATTTTCAGAAATGCTTTTTCTGTTTGAAATGTTCTTTCCCTTAACCTACCTTCTCCTATCATCTTTAATTTACTAATGTCTGTCCTTTAGAGAAGTCTTGCTTTATTCAGAACAGGGTTTCTCATTACGTATCTTCACAAACTAGATACTTATTTGCATGATTATATAGTTAAATATCTGTCTTTTCTGCTATAAAGTAAGTTCTATGAGGGTTTCAATACTGGATGTCTCATGACTAGTAAATAATAAGGATTTAACAAATATTTGTTAAATGAACCAACCAATTGTGTGTGCGTTGTTTTCAATAATCAAAACATACTGTTAGCTGTCTCTAGCCACTTTAAATATTTATTATACATTCTCTACCAAGGTACCCAGTTAAGCAAAAATTTTGTTTATATTAAAATGACACTGTAGCTTTATTTTTATTAAGATAAATATTTCCCCTATGCATGTTACATCAGAAACACAATTTGTTATAGAACCTGCCTGAAAACCTTGGCATTGCTCTGATGTAGAGAGTCACAGACTTGTGTTTGTTCAGTGACAACTGCATAGTCTCCATAAATGTCACTATGACTGGGTGACGATGACAATTTTTCAACTAACTTGGGTGTCTAGGACTTCCTTTACTCAAATTGTTCCTTTCATGTAGCTGATTTTTTTTCAATATAACCTTGTCTTCCTAAAATCAACTAACCATCTTTCTTCTCTTTTATTGCTAGCTGTTACACTAGCCCTCCCTCCAACCCCAGGTGATTCTAACATATCTTAAGAGTGTTCAGGGGCACCTGGGAGGCTTAGTTGGTTAAGTGTCCGACTTTCGCTTAGGTCATGATCTCACGGCTAGTGGGTTCGAGCCACGTGTCGGGCTCTGTGCTGACTGCCAGCTCAGAGCCTGGAGCCTATTTCAGAGTCTGTGTCTCCCTCTCTCTCTCTGACCCTCCCCTGCTCGTGCTGTCTTTCTCTCCTAGAAATAAATAAAACATTAAAAAAAAAAAAAAAAGAGTGTTCAGTCAGTTTGCCGATAGTCCTATCTTCTTATTTTTAAGTATTTTTTGTGGAACTTGCTGTGATGTTCATATAATATATAATAAAAATATTGTAGTTATGGTATTTTTTCTGCATATTTATGAATATTATAGCCACAACTGCCATTTGTGAGAATTATCGCTGATACCTCAATATGACATTATTTCCTTTGCTCCATATACCATCACAGCCAACTGATGCTGGGACAAACCATAAAAAAGTATAACTCATCAAGTCATTTGCTCCTTTGTTTGGGTCCTGAAATCGCATCCACTGGAACTAGAGGTGGTGTTTACCCCTAGTAACAATAGCACTTATAAAGGCTGAGTGTGAGACCATGACAAAGGGCCAGTACAATAGTTCAGAATATCTGAACTGCATGGTCCATGGGAAAGAATGGTGGAAAACAGAAAGTCAGACCGAATTCACAGTGTAAATGGGCTTGCATGATATTCTGTGGACCTTGACTTGTTGATGGTAAGTACATTTGAGGCACCAAGTACAAGACCAGATTTGCATTCGGAAAATATCATCATGTCAGCTTATTATACAACAGAGATAGAAGCATGTTCATTGCTAGACAGGCATATGGTCAAACTGTGCAAAGTTGGTTGTTAATTTCAACATTAGATCCCTTTCAATTCCAGTTGGCAAACAAGAGTGGTTGGAAGAGAGCTTGTACAGGGCAAATGTTAGTTCTACATGGGGTACTTGTAAGCCAGTTTTGGTATATTTGAAATTCAAAGACAAAATCAAAGATAAGACTACATGTAAAAATAATATTTTTTTATTAACCACCTAGCTCCTGGAGTTTAGTATTGTGGTTAAATGAATTCCTCCTTAACTTATTCCTCTTTATCCTTTATTTTATCAAGACTCATTGAAGAAAAAATAGATTTGTTTGTTTTCCTGTATATGTAGGAGGAACATTCTGAACTGATTCTCATTTTTTATGTTTTAAGATCTTCCCTTGGTATGAGACAATCATTCTGTACATTAGTAATTATTTATAATGGAATATGGATTTATAATTTTTAAGTAGGGTAAATATGTTTTGACCTTCAGGACAGATCCCAGCCAGCATAAAATAATCCTCTTAGTTTTTAATAGAATGTCCCTAAATAGTATATGCAATAGTTAAAGAATAAAAAATAAAGTGACCTTGCATACCAGTTTATCTAGAATAGTCTCAGTCTCTACCTGTTGTGTGAGATGATCATTAATAGTGTCTTCCTGTCATACTAAAGAAGTATTTTGATCTGGAAGAGAAAATATATACTTATAATTTTAACACCATGTGCAATAGCAAATATAAATCCCAGTGTAAATCCAAGCTCTGATGCACACTGTTTGATTTTAGCAAGAAAGCTCACTTTGGTGTCTTTACCTGTAAAACTAGAGAAAATAAGTTTTAGCTTGCAGAGTTGTGGGAAAAAATGCGTAATTGGCTTCATTTGTGTGAAACCTATGTAATCACACAGAGCTCTATGCTAAGATGGGCCCCATGTTTGATTTAATGCTTTAGTGGTCTCTTGAAATGCTCAGTACATTTTCAACAAAAGGGGTATACTTCCATTTTGCTCTGTGCCCGACAGTTTATACTCAGTCCTAATTAAATGAGAAAGATACCAATTTAACCCAAATTTTCTTCCTTAATTCTTCCATTCTGGTTTAAGTCCTAATTTTATATCACCAACCAGAAAATCATGTATAGCCATTTAAACCAACTGAAATATGAAAATATAACAGAAGCAAATTATTATTTTTATATTTTTTTATTTATTTTTCCTATGAAAGCAAATTTATTTATTTATTATTATAATTTATTTATTTTTATATTATTTATTTATTTTTCCTATGAAAGCAGATCTCCATTAAATTGCATAATATAGACCCAACAATGTTTATGGCAGAAAGCACTTACCACATATTCAAATGTTGAGAACTTAGCAATAGATTATTAGTATAATTTTGTGGGTAATGCAGTAACTTATTGCTTCGCTTTTTGGGGAAGTGAGGAGATTGTTTTGTTCAGTTTATACAAGTTGTTAAAATAATTTTAATATTATTAATGATTCTCCAAACTTATGAAAAGTCCTCTGGCTTTTTACACACATAAGTGTCTCTCTATACTTGGGTAGTCACCTTGGGGACAATGTAAGTATCCTAAACTCTTTTCCTGTATATAGAGAATGATGCTACCATTTGTATTTATACTTAAATATTCATAATAATAGCTTTAATTTTTTAGCTCTTATTGTATGCAAGCACTGCGCTAAATGCTCTACTTGCATTTTCTAGATATATTTGCAACTCACACATACAAACAAAATATCCTTCTGATGAGGGTATTATTATTTTCATTGTAATGATAACTGTGTTGAATCATGGAGAATAAATAACTTGCAAGAGCCATATAGAACTTAATTTTGAAAAATGATCTCTGAATTTTAAAGTCTGGGCTCTTAGTCTAATGTATCAGTGTTTTGCAAACTGGCATCCATGAATGTATTCTCAGAAATCCATGATTCTGTGTGTATTCTTTAATAGATAATCTAACTGATGAAGATGTGTGTACTCTGCATCATCTGGGTGGTCTGATGCATTTGTTTTTATGCCCCTGCAAGTATACCTAGATTCTAATAAGCCAGTAAGAAGGAAATGAGACAGATTTAAAACATGATCCTTTCCCACTAAGTAAAGGACATGTGGCATCATACTATACTATACAGATGAAAGTTTCTCAGCAGTCTAGAGAGGGATAGGATGAGGGAGAATAGAATCATTACACAGCACAGTGTATTTCAAGGCATAGCAAACTCCAGAAGTCTATATGCTAACAGCTGGCTCTGTATCCACATTGCCGAAGGCAATTTAATTTCAGGAAAATCAAATCTTACGCCACATTAGATGCATGTTGCTATTTTAAATTGTATTGTTTTAGCAGTTTTATTCCCATATTTTAAAACATGTTTTGGTATTATATTTGTGTGCAACCAAAAGCATAAGAATATAGCTATTTTGTGTTAGAACATGCTTAAGTTACATCAAAATAAAAACAAATTAAATCAGTATTGGGAGTTATTAACTTTGTTTGTTTATTTGTTTGTTTTCCTTTTACCTTAAAAAGAACTTGGAGGAGCTCTATTGGGTAGCAGTTCTTCATGTGACTGATTGATTGTTAGCATCACATCATTAGTTTTTATTATTATTTCATACTATGTTGTTATTATACTGACTGCTCCATTTTGACCATTTTCATTTTCCCTTTAGGCTTTTTTCTTTTGCCTTATTTTTGTTAATACTTAAGCATTTAAAAGTTAAAGCAATTCATTACATTTTACCTTGCTATATACTTCCTTTGATAATTCTCATGAATCATTACTTTAAAAATCTTATTTCTGGAACATAGTGATTTGCTTTATATTCTTGCTAAGTTAAGCCTTTGAAAAATAGAACTCTCCCTGGCTCATATGAATCAAGTTATTAGATCTGAAAGAAAATGGAGTTCACTGAGTTTCTGAGACATAAAAAATAAGTTTGGGAATTTATAGGACTTGTTTGATTTTGTAGTATTACCACAAACCTTTTTAAAGTAATAAATTAAAATTAAATTTGGAAAAAAATGAGAAATTCCCAATTCTAAGTAGTTAGACACGTCCTCTATTTTTGTTAAATTAATCTAGGAGGGTTAGCAGTACCATATACTGATTATGAGAATGCCTTAAATTTATTTTTTTTTAATTGGGAAAGGTAATCCATTTTCCAAAGATGCCCGGTTTGTTATAGCTATCGATTAGTGAACTCTACCCATTATATCAGTTTTCAAAGGCAATATAGTTGTAGTTCTTTCCCTTTCTGCTACTAAAATCCTTGGATCAGGAGAAGGCTGACTGTGGGAAGAGAAAGGGGTCAATTCACAAAAAGTTATGAAAAATCAGATAAGTAATCATTCTAAAATAAAACTGATCACTCCATTTTTTATGCTTTAAAAGAAATAAATTATAAATCTAAAGGTAATCAATTAACCAGAGGCTACAAACTTAAAAGACATCCTGAAAATCTTTCACTCTCATCTTTTTCCATGCTATCCTTTCATCCTAGGGGTGGGAGGGAAATACTGAAACTATCATATATTTCTGTTTATGTATAAGCGTCCTGTCCATGGACAGTTGTTTCTTCTTCCCATATATTATTTGAGAGAGAATGAATCATCCACAATACACATCCATCCTGTACATCATTTTCCTGTCACGCTCTAGTTAAAATGAAATTCATTAACACTTCCATACATTACATTTCTTGAAAATGATAATACCTTCTAATAAACTGTACTTCCATATTTTGTTTTACCTGCAGCTGAATGTGGTGCATCTGCAACAAATAATGAAGGAATTTTGCTCTCTCCAAATTATCCACTCAACTATGAAAACAACCATGAATGCATTTATAGTATTCAGGTTCAAGCAGGAAAGGGAATCAATATTTCAGCCAGAACATTTCATTTAGCACAAGGAGATGTTCTTAAGGTAGGTGAACTCAGAAGTACTTATATTTTCATTATTTTCAGTCATTAAATGTACATTCATATATATATATGTGGGTGTATATATGTATAACTACCCATAAGTTGATTCTGCCATTCATAGATTTAAATTAGACATTATTTTCCTTTTCCATTTTCATTGAGGTAAATGTTATGTTTCCCATGTTTGTTTTATAATACATACATTTTTATTTTATTATACATAAATTTTAATGTTTCAATAACACCAAAAGAAGAACATTTTTATGTCAAATATCTTATATTCAACAAATAATATATATATAACATAACATGGGAATGGTCATTTCTTTAAGAAATATAATGATTTATTTTTATTTGATATCTATTAAGTAACTTGGTTATCTCTATTGATACATGGATGGTTTTGCATTTACGACTATAAAAATTTATATCTAATAAATACATAAAAATGGCTTAATACCTATAAATTACTTAAGAAAAGTTTATTTTGTTAATAATAAACATTTAGTATAAAATGTATTAATTTATGTTAAAAAGTTGAAATAGTCAAATACCCTACATTTTAAAAGACACAATTTTAGGAAAATAAATATTTCCATACTTCCTGATTCATATTTTGCAATGTAAGTGTTTTGGTAAATATAATTTATATTCAAAAATAAAGGAGCAATAAATATTTCTGTAAAAAAACATTTAAACATTTTTAAAATATTTGCATAAATGTTTCCTCATTGTCAATATTCCCTCACCTGGTAAGAAATTCAACATAATTCTGTTTTCACAAATCTTAGGAGAAAAATTATAACATCTCAGGTTGCAAGGGTAGGGGATTCTTGTTTAAGCAGTGATTTTAAGACTATTCGTTATATTTTTCTCTTAAAAAATATAACTCTGATGACAATTGATGGTTCTCTAACACAGACAGTACTATGTGCTTGTAAGATTTTTATGGACATGGGAAATTTCCCTGCAGTACAGCTAGATGTATGCACCTTTACTATTCATTTAGGGCCATTCCTGGTTGTTGTACTTTTCCCCATCAGCCAACAGAAATTGGCTTTATAATCTCTTCAAACTCTTGTTTATAGTTCAGATTTTCTTGCTAAAATACGTTTTATTTGCTAAGTTAAAGTCAACATTGAGATTAATGGGATGCCTAAACATAGAACTGATTTTCCTTTTTTCAGGATAATTATGGGGAAAATATATCAAATCATTGATCAGAAGCATAAGGCTAGCCAATAACCTGTATCACACAAGCAGCAATTATAAACATACATTTAAAAGTTCACAGCTAAGAAGTGCTTCCTTATACCTCCTACCACACCTCCTCAAATATTTCTTTCCTCTCTGTGATGCTTGAAAAGTAGCCATTACTTTTCCGTACTAAACAATGTCTATTAATTGGAAAATTTGTTTGGAATGGCAGGTGATGCCTTAAGAAAAATGGCCCTAATGTGTTCCTCTGAGTGATTTCTGACTAATCTCCTGTTTAATTGGAGTAAGGTTACATACACTTGTTACCTGAGTTACTTTCAAAATTTTATTTTAATGTCTTATTTATTTTTGAGAGGGAGAGAAAGCGTGAGCAGGGAAGGGTCAGAGAGAGAGGGAGATACAGAACCTAAAGCAGGCTTCAGGCTCTGAGTTAGCTGTCAGCACAGAGCCTGACGCAGGGCTCAAACCCACAAACCAAACTGTGAGATCATGACTTGAGCCAGAGTTGGAGGCTTAACTGACTGAGCCACCCATGCATCGCTTGTTACTTGATTTACCTTAAGGATGGTTGAGACCTCAGTAAAAAAAATGACATTGTGATGGCTTATGATTGATGAGAGACCAAACAAGACAGATAAACTCAATTCATGGCCCTTTAAATAATGATTTTTAAATAAATAAGGATTTTAAATCCACATGTTAAAAGATGAAAATTTATATCCCCAGAATTTTAAAAAGATTTTTGTATCTTTCCTAGAATAAAAATATGTCTCTCCAAGGTGAAAAGATGGTATACTAAATATTACAATAGAAACACACCAACTTAATTATTCCCCTACTAATTGTCTTGCCTGGACTTTATTCCAAATTATGACCTCAAAATCACTTCAGCAAGCTGCTATATAGAGACAGTTTGGGATGGGCTTTAACCTCTAATTAGTTTAAGATATTAAGATGGTATCTCCACCAGCCTAAGACATAAGATATTTACATGTTGTCTCATTCCTCCCATGAATCACATGGACAATTACTTCAAAGATACCTACTACACAGGTCCAGTTAGCCATTCACACTCAGACAGATGCACCCTCCAAAGGACAGATGATTAATTCCCAAAGACTGAGGAGCCCAAAGTCCTCTCAGGATGCAGGGCCATTTGCCTCACTGCAATCCAGTCCATTAGAGCCCATCCCCATTCCAGCACTTTCCAACACTGCACCTAGTGGAGTCGGCTCTTCCTCCACTCAGACTAGCAGAGAAGAAATAAGTAAAACAAATAGTCCATCATAGAAAACAAAAAAGTACTGTTTTCTTTATATGAGAGGATTGGCTATGTTCATTGGAATAATGTTCTCTTGTAATCTTTATATGAGTATAATGTTTAGAAAAGTTATTTTTTTTGTTTCATTTACTATATAGTATCACTTTATTGGATTCTGACTAAAACAGCAACAACAATAAAAGCATCTGTGTGTATTGAATTTATCTATACACACACACACACACACATTCCTCTCTGAGACTGCACCACTCAGACTGATGCCCACCTACTATTCACCCTCTTTTTATCACAAACTACTTTACTTATTTATAACCATAAAATTAAAGTTACATCAAATGCAGGCGATCATATGGCTCCTCTAGATAGTTTATTTCTGGCACTACTACCAAATTTTCTGATTCAGTAGATCTGGGGAAACCTGTTTTAGTTGGTCTGCACCTGGAATTATGGATTTTTATAAAGTTCTTTAGATTATTGGATGTAAGGTTTGGAATTATGAATATATCCTGCTTTGGTTCTAGTGGTTTCAATGGAAAAGAATACTGAACTTCTCAAACCCTCATTCAAAATATATAGTTTAACTAATTCTTTCAATTAACATTTATAGGAGATGTTTATTATATCCACAGTCTTAACAATCAACAGTGAGCAGTTTCCATGGTCAGTCTGATAAAACAAAAGCTGAATTGCAATCAGCAATACTATGTCTGATTTGTTATTGTAATATTTATTTCCAGAAAATGACTGAGCACTATGTTCTGATATGGGGATGTTTACAGGGACAAAATTCAAGGCAATATTTTTACCTCAGTCAGTATTGTGTAGTTTAAAGACTTATATCTTATGTTAAACGTATACATACTGAATTATTATGGAGAAGAGCCAGTAAAATACTTTAAAATTGGTTTTAAGGGTCTGAAAGGAAGGGCTAAGAGAACTCATGTCATATTTATGATACTAGATAAAGGACATGATTAATGACACTAATAACACTCTTTTAGAAGTATAATAAGAACACAGGGGCGCCTGGGTGGCTTAGTCGGTTAAGCGTCCGACTTTCGCTTAGGTCATGATCTCGCGGTTCGTGGGTTCGAGCCCCGCGTCGGGCTCTGTGCTGACTGCCAGCTCAGAGCCTGGAGCCTGTTTCAGTCTGTGACTCCCTCTCTCTCTGACCCTCCCCTGCTCACACTGTCTCTCTCTCTCCTAGAAATAAATAAAAATATTTAAAAAAAAAAGAAGTATAATAAGAACATTTATTAAAATATTGTTGTTTTCCACGATGTATTATTTTCAAGCTTATTTCCTAACCCATGTGGTCGTCTTTGGTGATACTACTTATGAGAACTTATTGCTATATCTTTAGTAATTTTGTGAACTGGTTGTTAAGCATGACCATTATTAAAAAATAAGCTAAATTACAATATTATTACTATTAAGCTATATTAAAAACAAAAATAGCAAATACAACTTTCATTTTCTAATTATTTTACTACTTTTATTATCAGGTTTTTTTAAGGTTAGTTACATATATTGTATCTCTTTGGTGAAAATACTATGTGAGGATGCCTATCCTTTCCCAACTCTGCACAGAAATATCACATTGATAGCTTGATATTGGCAATACTAATAATAGTTGCACTGCAGAAATTGACAGACATTATAGTCTTTTTTTTAATGTTTTTTTATTTATTTTCGAGAGTCAGAGGGAGACAGCATGAGCAGGGAACACGAGCAGAGGAGGGTCAGAGAGAGAGAGGGAGACACAGAATCTGAAACAGGCTCAAGGCTCCCAGCTAGATGTCAGCACAGAGCCCAACGCGGGGCTTGAACCCACAGACCATGAGATCATGACCTGAGCTGAAGTCGGACGCTTAACAGACTGAGCCACCCAGGCGCCCCAACATCATAGGTCTTGACTTGATCTATTGCTTTGCTCATTGTCTATACTTATGAAAATAGGTTGTGTCAGCCATTCTATTGTGAATAATGCAAAAATATTGAGAAATCATATTTTATAGATTTAAAAACAATTATTCAATTTAGCTGAGAATTTGTTCCCATCATATACAAATATGAATTACTGATATAACATTGTTTTTGCATTGCTTTATTCTGATCTTGTTAACATAAAAAATCAAGCAATATTCATTTTGGAACCACTTTTGTTTGTCAGTTCCAATTATAAGTTGCAGATACAAAGTTTGGCAAAAAACACCAAAAGCATTCTGTAAGATTCAATTAGCTCTATGGAATAGACAGTAATAAATATTGTATATTTTATATTTCCAAGTTGTATGCTATAACATCCCTTAAATCAGAGATTCACAAATGACAGTCTATTGGTCAAATTGTGCCTGACACCCATCTCTATAAATAAAATTTTACTGAGGAAAGCCATTTACATACTATCCAGGCTTTTTTTTTTTTTTTTTTACAAATAGTTTATTGTCAAATTAGTTTCCACATAACACCCAGTGCTCATCCCCACAAGTGTCCTCCTCCATGCCCATCCCCCTCCCCCCCACATCCATCAGTCCTCAGTTTTTGTCAGCATTCAAGAGTCTCTCATGGTTTGCCTCTCTCCCTTTCCCCCACCATTTCCCCCCTTCTTCTCCCCCTTGTTCCTCCATCAAGTTCCTCCTAATCCTCCTATACATGCAAACATATGATATTTGTCCTTCTCTGCCTGACTTATTTCACTCAGCATAACACCCTGAAGGTCCATCCATGTTGCTACACATGGCCAGATTTCATTGTTTTTCATTGCTATCCAGGCTATTTTTGTAATGCAATGGCAGTATTGAGTAGTTATTCCCCAGTTTAAAATATTTTCTAAGTCCTTCTTTAGAAAAGTTTGTCAACCTCTCTTTACATTAAGTTATTAAAAGAACATATGGATGGATATATATATTCACCAGTTTTGTTTGCTTGAGAGCTGGTTGTTAAACATTTTCTAGCACACCAGTTATCTCTTCAGTCTACCACACATATCTATCAATTCTGCCTCTTCACTGGTAATCCTTTGTTATCTCTCCCTTCAAAAGCACTCTCTAAATATTTATTCATTCTTTCCCATACTGAGGATAACAGAAGTGAAATGATTTGTGACAGGCCCTACAGCTTTAAAGGTAGAGTTAGGACTTCAACTTGGTTATATAACTGCAAAGCTAAAGCCCCTAAAAAGCTCACTCTTCATTGTGTCCCAGACTCCTTCACTAACATATATTGGCTCCTATAATTAAGTACGCACAACTTAGCTATTGCAAAGATATAAGTATTTTAACACAGAGATTCTCTGCTCTGTTTCATTTTATTTTGGTGAGAATATAAGGTTTAGAATATTGTCCTGTTTGATGAACCATTGTGAAAATTATCCTTTCTTTTTTTTTTTTATGCAAACTTTGACATCTCACTTGTCTTATTAGAAAAAAAATTATTTAAATTTCCAAATCAACCTTTAAAACAAGTGGCCAAAAATAAAATTCTAATATCCATGTGTAGGGACAATTTGAAGGTTTGTTATGATTATACTTTTGTACATGTATAACTTCTCTCTTTTGATTTTATTTTCTATATGCCTTCTGCTCTTGGGTTCAGATAACATCTGACTTGCTAATTCGCTAAAGGAATGACTGAGAACACACCTTGTAATCATGCATTTATTATAAACAAAAGAATAGTTTTGAGTGTTGATAAGCAATTCATTATAATAGGGTTAGACCTTCCAGATCTAGGAAGATCTCTACATGAAAACTAATTTCAGGCCCTGATCCATTATAAAATGTTTGATAACTGAAAGATGTCAACATTAAGTTCTAGTCTATTCTATTCTAATACTACCAGGTTAATGGCAACTGTTTGACAAATTAGAGCCTCATCAAAGAGTTTCAGTAACATTACAAAAGACCTCAATGCCTTTCATGAAATTAATTCTTGAATCAGCTTGAAATAGATTTGACCTGAAAGTAAGTCTTTATTACCTGAATTAGGTGATAAGTAACAGAATATTTCTATGGGGAACACCAGAATCCTCTCCCAACACAAAAATATATTATATAGTTATCTTATTCTTTTTACAGCCTTGTAAGTTTTTGAAAAAATAAAGATATTAAGACATATGCTGAAAATAATAATAATAAACTTTTAAAAAAGGAAAAAGAAAATAATCCCAAATAAAAAAAGCATAAAGATCTTGACCTTAATCAGAACAAAAATATGAGAAGTAATGATCTCAAATAAAAGTTCTATGGGTTCTGATAAAACCCAATATAATCACTCTGTACTGTAAATTTACTTTTAAATGAAATGTACATTTTATTTTATTTTAATTTTATATAATTACATTCATGTCTACTTATAAGGTAATTTGACTTTGCCTATACTACTTGGTCGTTTAGTGTTGCCTTTATGTTTCCATACATGTTTGATTACATTTGAAGTACTTTATTTACAAGCTAAATAACATTGGCTTTATCATTACTATAAAACTCTTTACTTTTTAAATCCTTGCTAATTAACACTTGCTTTTCATCTTGATTTAATAACTTTATGCATGCTTCCAAAATTTCATGGTTGAATTATCATACTTCATTTTAGTTTTATGATTATAGTGATGTTTTTGTATTGTTTTCTACCTTTTAACTTTACATTGTTAAATAAACTGTTGCTGAATTAGGTAGACCCTTCCTGCTGAGCTTAAGATACGTATATATTTATATTAGTATTAACTCTTTTAATACTGTTTCTTCAATAATTGTTTTTAAAATTATATCTTAAAGATAGTTTCTTTAAAAAAAAAATGCTGCTAGCCTCCAAAAATAAAAATTCAATGTAAATGTCTCTCTTGAGACAGACAATATTGTTTACATCTCCTTCAGTTTAAGAATGTTGTATTATTGGGGCGCCTGGGTGGCTCAGTTGGCTAAGCATCTGACTCTTGATTTTGGCTCAGTTCATGATATCTCTGTTCATGAGATCAATCCCCTTGTTGGGCTCTGCACTGTTAGTGCAGAATTCTCTCTCTCCCTCTCTCTCTGCCCCTCCCACACTCTCTGTCTCTGTCTCTCTCAAAATAAATAAACTTAAAAAATTTTTAAATGATACCTTATTATTATTTTTTTATTCCTAGCATCTAACATGCAGGTTAATACAATAATAATAAAAAATTCCATTGTGTATCATCTAAATGTTATCTCTTACCTGTCACGGACATAATGAATACCACTTTTAGGGAACACTGGTGCTTGGCAAGTTCACTGCTTTAGGAGTTCAACAACACAATTTTTACACTAATACCAGGTTAGAAGTAAAGCAGTTTCCGACAGGAGATAAGTAACTTTGAACAGCATTTCTCAACCTTTCCTATTTATTATCATTAATTTAACCCTCTGAAACTAAATATTATGGAATAAGGTTGCTCAGATACAGTGATCTTTGTGGCAAGACTAATATTATATAATACCATCAGCTTCAAGAACCAATTCTCACTCCCTTGGTGAGTGGAGAATAAGTATCTCACTGAAAATACATGCAAAAGAATGGTTAAGGGTTAAAGAATGGCAACATGAAGTGTTGGTCAACCCTCATTGTAATTTCTATACACTTTTTTGGAAATAATCTGACTATACATGAATATTTTAGTTCAAAAATCCCATATATGGAAAACTTCCTTATGAAAATAAAGTACCAAAAAAAATTGCAAAGTTAAATGTAAAACGTGGTTGATCTCAGCATTGCTTTTAGTAGCAAAAATTTGAATTAATTAAGATGGGAATGACAGTTGTGGTATGTCACTGTGTGAACTATTACTCAGCTTTCAAAAGGCAGAATCTGTATCTCCTGAACTGGAGAGATGTATATAATGTACTGAGAAAAGAAAAGCCAATTAGAATATGAGGAGTTATACCTTCAGAAGAATGGGAATTACGTGGGGATGTTGGGGAGTTTATTGATTTTGTTTTGTATATTTTTGTCATGCTAAATTAGCTTCTAAAAGGATTTGGGACTCATTTAATAATTTTTTACAAGTCAAAAATTGATTAAGTTCAAGGAGATGAATAAATTATAGAAATTGAAAAAGAAACAAGCATTTTTATATTAATTATGTTACCAGAAAAACAAGTATTTGGCTAACCTTGAGCAAGTTGCCGAAAAACAACCAATCAACCTTGCAAACTAAACTTTCTGGCAGTATTCTCAATTTATTTATTTATTTTTACAGTGTATTCATTTATTTTGAGAGAGAAAGTTAGAGAATCTGAGCAGGGGAGGGGCAGATAGAGAAGGAGTAAAGAGAATCCCAAGCAGGCTCCCCGCTGCCAGTGCAGAACCAGATGTGGGGCTCGAACTCATAAGTGACCTGATCATGACCTGAGTTGAAATTAAGAATCCAGACACTTACCTGACTGAGTCACCCAAGAGCCTCTTGGTATTCTCAATTTTACATTTTCTTTAATGTTTATTTATTTTTGAAGGAGAGGGAGAGACAGAGCATGATCAGAGGAGAAGCAGAAAAAGAGGGAGACACAGAACCTGAAGCAGGCTCCAGGCTCTGAGCTAGCTGTCAGCACAGAGCCCGATGTGGGACTCGAACCGACCATTCATGAGATCATGACCTGAGCCAAAGTCAGACACTTAACTGACTGAGCCACCCAAGCACCCTTTGGTTTTCTCACTTTTAAATATCTGCGCTAAAAAACCATTATTTTCATAATAAGAGCAAAATTTATATAATATGAGTTTAAGTGCTACTTAATGTCTACTGAGCTTGGAATTTTAAAATTATCCATGTGGATTCCAACCTTCTTAACTTGATATATGTAGGAATTAATATATGTGATTGTCCTTGGGGAACATGTAATGACCTGACTTAGCAAGAAAGTAATAATTTCCTCTTCTTCATAACTGATTTGAGTTGGTTATTATTGGCACATTTACATTTTAATTATAAATATTTTTGCAGATTTATGATGGAAAAGATAAAACGACTCACCTACTAGGTGCATTTACTGGCGCATCTATGCGAGGCTTGACCCTTAGCAGTACTTCAAATCAGCTCTGGCTAGAATTCAATTCTGATTCTGAAGGGACAGATGAAGGTTTTCAACTTGTCTATACCAGTAAGTATTTTGGAAAGAAAAAAAAAAAAAAGGCCAAACACTGATGCTGAGTATTAAATAATTACTATATATCAGGTGAAGTAATATCCAACATTTGATCAAGAATTTGAACTACCTTCAATATATGTAATATGTAATTTTATTTGGCCCTAACAATTCCATAAGTTACAGGTATTCTAACTGTTGCAATTTCACAGTTGAAACAACCAAGGTTAACAATGGCTAAGTAATTTGTGACTTTGGGCTTATCTATTTATGTGTTTTTAAAATAGCAATATTATCCTGGTTTGATATTTAAGAAATATTTTTTCTTATTTTTTTAATAGATGGAAATTCAATGGTTGCAAAATTCACACAACCTATGTGTGGTAGTTACAGTTGGACAGTCATTAATGATAACTGAATGGTTTCTGATGAGTTTACATTAAAGTTAAGTTTTTATTTTGTTTGGTTATGTGTTAAATGGCTTTATTAAAAATAAATTCATACTGAACTATTGCATTATACTCCAAGTGGCTATTCTGACAATTAAGTAGAAGGTCAAAAGTTTGTAGGTTACATCAATTGTTATATGAATTAAATGAATTTATTGTATGTCAATACCATAATATAAGAAACAGACTAATTATATCCATCAACAATAAATTATATTTAAGTAATATATTTATTGAGTTTCTGCTCTATAAGACAGTACACTAAGAAAGTAAAACGCATATAAACCTGAGGTGGTTACTAGCTGTGTATTTAGCAACTGTATAATCTATCAGATCAAATCAGTTCTTGGAAACTCAGAATACTTATTTAATTTAGCAAAACAAATTAAACAGCAAGATTCAGAAATCTTTATTTTTAGAATATTTGAAAAAATCTAATGACCCCTGTAAATGTTTTCAAGAAGTAAGATGAGTAGAAATTATTACAGAAAGTGGGAAATTAAAAGGGTTACACCATCAAAGATACTCACATGGGATCCTGAAGGGATTTGAATCAAATTATTGTTTATGAAAATATTCCTTCTTAACGATATGAGAAGTAGGAGACAAGAGAGTATATTACATTCAAATTGTATTGTGTTAAAAAAAATCTGGTGCATATAACTAAGAGATTACTCTTGCTTCCTCTTTATTTCAAGGCTTTTTTCTACCTGTACTATAATTGTTACACCATTAACGTATCAAAACATAAATTAAAAAAAATGAATGTTTAATTCATGTTTCTCAATCCCGAGAACTATTGTGAACAATGCAATTTCTTATGAAGTACTTCCAAAGACAAATGAAAATTCAAGCAAATTGTGTTTACAGATATTACCATGTGATATATTAAAAGTATTAGTATTGAGAATTATTGCTCAAATATAATTGGTATGATCTGCTAAGAAGGGCGCATTTTTTAACCTGCTTTTCTCTTTTCTCTGTTTCCTAACAAAGATGCTGGTATTTTTCAAGACATGGCTCAATGTTTACATAATGATCTTTCGCATCATTTTGCATTTCTCCTTGTCTAAAATGTTAATGAGTGTCACAGGAAAAAAAAAAGAAACTAGATTTCCTTTTTGGATATTTAAATTCTTTGTAACGAGATTACTGATGCAAAGATACTGGACATTGTAGGACATACCTGCATTTAAAATTGTGTGCTTGCTTAAGTGTCTGGAATGAATAAAATCATTGTCTTTATTGTCATTAGTATGAGCTACTGGATGTCAAAAAAGAAAGATTTTTTTTTAACTTTTTAATGTTTTATTTATTTCTGAGAGAGTGAGACAGTATGAGCAGGGGAGGGTCAGAGAGAGAGGGAGATACAGAATCCAAAACAGCCTTCAGGCTCTGAGCTGGCTGTCAGCATAGAGCCCGATGCGGGGCTCAAACCCATGAACCATGAGATCATGACTTGAGCCGAAGTCAGACACTTAACCGACGGAGCCACCCAGGCACTCCCAGAAAAGAGAGATCTTGAAGAGCAAATATTTGATGTCACTCTTCTTAATGACTCTAGTTATTCATTATAGAATGTATGTCTCTATGAAGATGGAAAGCTATAGAATTGAGAAGAGAATAGAAAAACAATTATTTTTTAAAGGGTAAATATACATCTAAAAATACTTTTCAGAGGACCAAGGGGGAGAAGAAGGGTGGAAATGGTGGGGGAAAGGGAGAGAGGCAAACCATGAGAGACTCTTGAATGCTGACAAAAACTGAGGACTGATGGATGGGGGGAGGGGGAATGGGCATGGAGGAGGACACTTGTGGGGATGAGCACTGGGTGTTATGTGGAAACTAATTTGACAATAAACTATTCGTAAAAAAAAAAATACTTTTCAGTCTCTGAACTAAACTAACATGTATATAAACCTACTTCCAAATTGTCTCTGGATATCAGCAGGTCAATGAAGGGGTCCTATGATTTTCTGAATTGACAGCAGTGTTCTGAGCCCCTCTGTTGGGGATGGGGGTGGGGTCATGGAATTAGTAACACATCTGTTATTAATTGTATTTGTTCCTAAGTATCACTTCTGATTTTTTTGCAATGGCAGTCTTTCTATAAATCTGCAATGATCTTAATAGTCAACCACAGATTTCCTAGCTTTGACAGAAACTTGTTCCCATCCTCCAAATGTATTTTCGTTTCCAGCCTTAGCTCCTGTGCCAAGCTGAGATTAACAATTGTCATGGTATGCCCCAATATCAACTGAGCCTTTGAATGAAGACTCATCTTCAATATTTCCCCACTGCTTCTTACCTTCCTTCAGCCAGACTTAGCCAACTTTTTGACATATCTTTTGCAGTAGTTTATATTTGCAACTAATATAACAGTTGTACTGTGGTTATACTTTTTTACTAAAGTATTGTGCATTGGTCTTCAGGAGGCCATTTCCTCTCATAATATCTGTAGCCAGTTTTAGTTCAGTTGTATCTTTTTTACATATTCTTGGTAAATTAATATGTGCTCTGAATACTGATTTTATAAAAATGCTTTTGTGTTATAGAAAAAGATTCTACCAGGGCACATATTTTAAATATTCATAAACTTCTTAGAAGCAGTGATTAATTTCTGAACATGAAAGAATTTGCTAAGGTGCCCAAACATGAGAAAAGAATGTAAAAGACCATCTTTTTGTAGACGAATCCTTGTATCTATCTGATTATTTCTAAATCTACCTCCACTCCACCATTCTGTGTTGTGTTCCTCCTTACGATTATCCATGCTTTGCCTCTGAAGCATCTGAGAGAACCCTTTGTGACACAGAGGAATCCCCAACTTCACATTGAGAGAATTGGAGACAGAAGAGGGGACAGTTGGCTGTAAAGCAAATCAAATAAGGATTCATGAAGAAGGTAGTACTCAAGGTTGGGTTGGTAGGTCACAAAAAGAAATGGGGGGAGTATTCCAGGCAAAGAGAATGGGATGGAGACAGGCATAGAGACTACAAAGATCATGGTAAGCACATTCAAGGCGAATACAGCAAATAATCCAATTCAGATTAATTCCCCTTGCCTAGCTCCTGACAATTCTAGTGTTAGCATAAACAGGGCTTTGGTGACCACCCTTAACTAATGACAGATATCCTATCTCACAGTAGTCACTCTATCTTTCTATTATCCATTTTGTTGACTTGTGTGGTTGCCTGGTTATTTCCAGTTTTGGGTAGAGAGAAACACATTTGGCTGAGGTAAAAATGAGGTAATATTTTAGAAAATACCTTTTGAAGATACATTTTATTTCAAATGTCCATTCTTTATGTAATCACTAAGAAGGCAAATGTTTTTAAAAGTAAATGTAATTCTTTCTGAGGACACTTTTGACACCTGATGCCTGAGAATCTGAATGCTTTCTTATTGGCTAAACTTACAATTGGGGAATAACTTAGACCTAGTATCTTTCATGCTGTATGTGTAGTCTTTAAGCTTTATGTCTTGAAGTTCTGCTTCATTACAGATCATTTTAGCTCTCTTCATTTGTTTATCCCACTTTCATTCGGTGGAAAGTAATTGGGTATTTTAAACAACCATCTATTACAGCACTAAATTGCACCTGTTTGATGGATTATAGCATTGTCTTCTTAGAAGCTGATCCAATAAATGTCCACGATGCCCAGCCATTAGACACTACCTCTGGGCTCAGATGCCTCTCGTTATCACCTCTGCACATTTAATTTGCTAAAAAGCCCATTGGAGAAATGTTCCTTATCCCAAGGGAAAAGTTCGGATATATATTTGGACCCTTTTAGCCTCTCAGCTTTGTCACTTGAAGTTATTCAATAATCCACATGGAACATGCCCATTTCAAATTTTGTATTCAAATTAAAGATGGGCGTTAGCTAATTTGTGACATTTTTTTCTGTGAACTAACCTTATAAATATATAATAAATTATCCTTATTTAAATTCTTCAATATAATTACCAGTATGTTGTTGGCAGTGCTAATCATGAAAAATTATAAGATGATTTATCAATTCTAACTTTATTCTCTGGATATAATTTATCAACTGCAAATGCAAGTAGAGAATAGGTAAATATCAAGATAGCAACAAAGTTATTCCACATGGTTCTATGTCCTATAAACCACTTAATGATGAATTTGTCATTTCTTTTACTGTTTAAATCTTGAAGTTAACCAAGTAATAAAGGAAGTACTGACTAATGCTGCATTATATAGTATAAAGTATTTTAACTAAAAAATTAAAGAAATATTTCTTGATTATCTGTCATTTGCATTGGCAATATAAGATAGTGTTTCATAATGGAATAACAAAGTAGTCATGTGATTTTTATAGCTTTTATATTCCAAAAGCTTTGTAAATTTTGAACTTAAATATCTAAAGACCTAATAATTTACTCCTTATGCAAAAATTAATGCGTAATTAATTTTGAGATGGAAGACTTCTATGTGGATCTCAAAACATTAAAATATTTAGGGGTAAAAAAGAGTAGCCTAGAATAGCTATGTCTTTGAGGTGGAGTAAGATGTTTAAAACAAGATATACCAGCAAAACTCTGTCAGTTGTCAGGAGCATCTCTGCCCTTGTAAGTACTTCCCTGAAGTGTAGGGACTGAAAACCTGGCAACTTCTCTACTTAGATTCTGCCAATTAAAGCCAGTCCTGTGAAAGTGGAGAGGCGGAATCAATGGAGAAACTACTATTTTCCTCTAGCATCAGCAGGAAGGAGTGTGGTGCTGGCAGGTGATTTTATGTGACAGCAACTTACCTGAACTCCAGGATTCCCTGAAAGCCACCAGTGGTCTTCTGACCTTCACTGCATCTGCATTTCTTGTATTATCCTCTAATTTCTTATATGGAATCTTTGCAGCTCAAACTATCTAAATGGCTTCTATTTTCCTGACCAAGCCACACCCATCAAATATTTTTTGACTGCTTCTATGGCAAAAGACACCATAAGCAAAGCAAAAAAAAAAAAAAAAAATGAGATGTTTCTAGGAGATACTAACAATATATGTAACTGAAAAATATAAACTCTATAGAAAAGGATCCTATAAATTAAGAACAAATAGCCTAAAATAAAATTTCACACTAAAGGAACCTCAAGTAGGCAGTAAGCAAACAAACACTTAATAGAAATTGAGAAATAAGAATTAAACCCCAAATAATGTTATTACACATTTATAAGGTTATTGAAAATTAAAAAGCTCTGTAATACTAAGTGCTAATGGCAATTTGAAGAACATGAAAGTCTTTTAACTTTAGGGAATGAAAGTTGGTAAAGTCACCTAGGAGAGTAATTTGGCAATGTCTAGTAAATTCCATTCCTACATAAGTCTAGAATGCACCATCTATATACTTGGCCAAATACCAAATGGCTGATGGTTAAAAATTAATATTCAGGCTAAGTTGAATCTCACCATCCCAGAATGATGTATAGATATATGATGTGCAAGACACAAACTAGCACATTTAAAAATATCACTCACTTTTTCATGCCCAACAGATTAAAATATAGGAAAATCCGTGAGTAATGTTTTCTACTCAGAACTTTATATTTAGAATTTAGAGCAACGACAATTAAAAAAACAGAATTCTTTACTGAATTCTTTACTCTTTATTCCAGTTGGAAATACATAGCGGTCATTTCCACAAACATTTGCTTGTTTAGCTATTTGCTTTCTATTCCTCAAATAATAAATAATAAATAAATAAGGATTGTCTTCTTATGGTGTTCTTATAAAGATTCTGGTTTCAAAATTGATATGTTTCATAGAGTTTGACTAGTGAGAAATACGTGTGTGCCAATTTTTTAAAATTAGTTTGACTAGTGAGAAAAAAGGAATGTGTAGTCATATAAAACTTTTTCTTTATTCCTATTCATCTTTTTAAATTTTTTTTTATTTTAGAAAGATATAGCAAGGATGAGCAAGGGAAAGGGGCAGAGGAAGAGAGAGACAGAGACACAGAGACACAGAGATGGAGACAGAGACTCTCAGGCAGACTCCATGCTCAACATGGAGCCAAACGTGGGAGGGATTCAATTCCACAACACTGGGATCATGACCTGAGCCAAAATCAAGACTCAGATGCTCAACTGACTGAACTACCCAGTCTTCCCTCTTATTATATTCTTTGTCATGTGTGAATCAAAGAGGATTATCATAGTTGCCACGTGTGACTGGGGACTACTTCCTGGTTGCAAGTTTTATGCTGGCAAAAGTTGACATTCTGTTTTGTACATATCTTCATTTCAATATAAAGAATTCTAAAATAAGTCTTTTTATTTTCATAGTTTATTGTCAAGTTGGTTTCCATATAACACACAGTGCTCATCCCAACAAGTGCCCTCCTCCATGCCCATCATCCCCCTTCCACTCCCCCACCCTCATCAATCCTCAGTTTGTTCTCAGTATTCAAGAGTCTCTCATGGTTTGCCTAATAAGATCTTTTTTTGCAAGATTCATGGCCTAAGTAGAATTTAATAATCAAACATTAAGTATAATTGTTAAAGATCCTGCTAAATATTATGAACCAAATTCACCAAAGAATTCTATAGAGATTAAAATTATGATCGAATGATCTTTGTCTCCTTGCATTATTATTTAAACTTTAATTAATTGTTTTAATTACAGAAAGGGTGTGATCCTCAACTGTATTTAGCTAGCATGCTTTCTCAGTTCCCTTCTTAACAATCTATCTCCCATTTTATTTAACAATTTGATAGTCCTTACTTTTGGTCTATGCAATTAACCCATCTTCATTTACCGTGAAATACTCTAAAAGGTGACTTGTAGAATATTAAAAACATATTTACATTTTAACTGAATTTCAAATAATAAAGTATATAAAGACCTTCTTGTTTTAAGTTCCATCAAAAATGCTGACTTATATTTAAAGAGTGTTTTCAAATACCATTTTTATTTCTAAGCCATCTGCCTTATTGTATTATTAGTACTGTTTTACTGACCATATGACATTCCCCCATGTGAATACACAACTGTTACTTATAAACAAATGGAATAGAAATTATGTAGAGGTAGGAACTCAACTATTCATCTTTCAGTAGATCAAGGCAAAAGTTAAGTAGCAGATTAGCAGATTTTGATGGAATCTTTAGGAGGAAGTGAGCTCTTGCATCCCTGCATGATACATGCCCTATAGTGATGCTTACAACATTCCTGCAAAGTACACAAAAAAGTATGGCCATTTTGTAGCAGAGAATAATGGGAAACAATGTGAAAGCTCATCAGCTGGAAAATAGATAAATCAATTTTGTAGATGTTTCCAATGGAATACCACAGAGTAGTTAAAGTGAATAAAATGTGTATGTATGTAAGAGTAAAAATACAATGCTGGGCAAAGATAAAGTTTCAGAAGAATTTTTAAAATAATTTTATAGTTTATAAAATGTATAAATAACTTGCAAAACATTCTATATAGTGTTCATAGACATATAGATATGTAATAAAAATGGGAGCTGCCTGGGTGGCTCTGTTGGTTGAGGATCCAGCTCGATTTTGGCCCAGGTCATGATCTCACAGTTCATGGGATCGAGCACCACATGGGGCTCTGTGCTATATATAATAGGTGTGAGAATACTAATTCAGAACATTTACTTGCTCTTCATAGGGAAATATCCTCTTGAAAGGGATTGAGAAGGGAACAAAAAGGAGTTTTAACTTGTTTTATAATATTTATTTCTTAATTATAATATTAATGTAAATATGAATCAATATGAATGTTAACCTGAAATAATATTAATGTTTATCTGAAGCAACTATGATACTAGACTCTGATAAAGCCAGATGGTGAAGTTGATATGTTATCCTTTGTACCCTTTTGTAGGTTTCAAATAATAACTTAAAAGTAAATTAGAAATCTTTATACTACATAGTGGCAGGAAAGGAATTATATTTCCACTGAAGTTATTCATTAAGTCAGAAGGATTTAGGTAATGGGGATTTTCAGTTCATTTTGTGCTCTAAAAATTTCCGTTTCATCAGAGTATCAAATTTCACAAGGAATGGTGAATATTTATAGCATATATGATTTTTCATACACATCTTTATTTAATTGTCAGTTTCAAGTATTTGAGCTTTTAGATGAAAAGACTGGCAGCTGAATGTTTCCATAAAGATAAGACAGATCTGAATATTTATGACTAAGCAACAATAATTCCACCAAATTGGACTAAATTATGTTGTGCTTTGTAGCTTATATACTATTGTCCATGTGCATTTTCATCTACAATGCAAAGTATTATAAATTATCTTAATTTACAAAGAATATCTCCATTTTACCTCATCACCAGCAATTGCCAACCACATTTACAGAACGTTCAAATTAAGGAAGGATGAATTTGGTAATGATCCTTGAAAAGGGAGCTTGATTTCCATTTTTATTTTGATAAATGATATATGGTAAAACTCAGAAGTGGCTGCATTTTGAATGATAAACTGAATATTATGTCTGGTAGAAGGCATGCAAACTTGTAACTTTTGAGCAAGAACACTCTAAATGTAGTAGTAAGTATGCAGATTCATGCAATGTAATGTGTCCTTAGAATTTAAAGTTACTACTTAGGCCATTTCTGTTTCTATTTGAAAGACTGGCTTGCTTGACTGTGTTTCTTTATATCTCACTTATGTCACGATTTGAGTTAGTGACATCTAACTTGTTGTTGGGCTCTATTTCTGAAGCTGTTTACATTTGCTTTATTTTAATGTATTTTCACTCAAACAGAGCTCTCACAAATTGATCCATACAGGAAATTCCTGAAGATTAAAAAAAATGTAATGCTTATTTATTTTTGAGACAAAGAGAGACAGATCATGAGTAGGGGAGGGGCAGAGAAAGGAAGACAGAATCAGAAACAGGCTCCAGCCTGTCACTGCAGAGCTGGACCTGGAGCTCAAACTCACAAACCATGAGGTCAAAGTCAGACGGTTAACCAACTAAGCCACTCAGGCACCCCCTGAAGATTTTTTTAATTGTTTCATAAACTTCAGTTTCCCATAAGCATTATTTTGGTTTCTTTCTCAGTTATCTTCTCAAGATAATTGCCTCTAATACTCCGCATTCATCCATAGAAATTACTGAACACCTGCCATGTGCCAAGATTTGTGCTGGCAAGGCATTGTGGGAAAGAGGGGGATAATGAAGTTATTCCACTCTAGATAAACAAAGAAAAGAAGCAAATGATTGTAATTAATTAAAATGTATAAAGTAATAATTCTATGAGTTAACAGGAGAAATAGTGGTTAAGACCCCAGAGAACAGAGTAGGAAGGACTCCTTATGTTCTCTGATAGATAATGTATCCCTCAATATGCTGAAATTACAATATATATTTAGTACTTGAATATGTCTAAGTTCTAGTGATTTAATGTATGTTTTGACATTCTAGGAAGTCAATCATACAAATTAGTGATTTGACATATGTGAGAAAATGCATGCTGTTTGGCGTTCTAGTTCCTGTCTAGATTAATTTGGTCAAGGATCTGTACTTATAAAGGAGATGCAGATCCCTTTTTAATTATCCTATGACTTACACACATACAAATTTATTTCTGTACAACATTATTTATCTTGAAATCACAGATTTTCCCGTCGCATAAGGCTATCTAGAATACTCTTTATACTCCTCCATTCTCAGAAGCTATAACTGGTGTAAATAGCACCTAATTAGTTTTGGTACATTCACTCTTTCATTTATCTTATATTTATACACTAGGTAAAACATTAAAGACAAGAACTCAATGGCTATGAAGACTATATTTTGATTACTACTATCATGCTTAGTTTAAATTATGAGGTATCTTTTTCCAGTTCTTTCAGGATCTTAATAGTGAATTCTGCTGACTATTAAGTTTTTAATATTCATTTTTATTGACTTTATTTCTACATATAGACACAGATCTTCTGGATCTAAACAGATTAATAATTATTTAAATAATATAATAAGAATAGTATCTATATGTCCCCTATCCCTTTGACCCAGTCCTCACCCCTGTAGTAACATGATGAAAATCAGATGGAAAAATCTGCATGTGTGGCCTGTGATAAGGCATGAAGAAAAATGGACTTGCTCTGCCTAAGGCAGTGTTTTGACTTCCTCTTCCAAAAGGAGGAATAAAGACCTTTGCTGCTTGGACATGGGATGAAAAGGACCCTGAGTTCTCTCTTTTTTTTTTTTTTAGCCTCTGGAATGTAAATACATTTGTTTAAGAGCCAGATTGGCCTCCTTTGTCTCCCGTTTTTATAACCTAGAGATGTCTGTAAGGCCCCAGGCCTCATTCTCCCTCTCAGTGTAAACACAAATCTCCTCTGGAGCCGGGTAAAGCTCTCTGGCGTTCTCTCACCTCTGGTATAGTTAGTTGTAAATCAACTTCTCCAGTGCTACTCTCATCTAAGGAAATACAGTTTCCAGCAAAATCCATGCAGAAAGCCCAAACTCTGCTGAACACAAAAGTAGCTTCTTTGCACCAGAGACTGATAACAAGCAGCTTTGATTTGTTTTTGTTTTCCCATGAGAATTTCTTTTTTTTTTTATTTTTTTAAATTTTTTAATGTTTTTTATTTATTTCTAGGAGAGAGAGAGAGACAGCGTGAGCAGGGGAGGGTCAGAGAGAGAGGGAGTCACAGACTGAAACAGGCTCCAGGCTCTGAGCTGGCAGTCAGCACAGAGCCCGATGCGGGGCTCGAACCATGACCCAAGCGAAAGTCGGACGCTTAACCGACTAAGCCACCCAGGCACCCCTCCCATGAGAATTTCTGAAAGCTATACATTTTGGAGGAGGCAGGATATGAAGATTCAGAGTTCTTAAAGCTAAATACTATTATTTTATTACGTCTTGCAAAACTATATTTTCATATGAGACTATCATTGTCTTCCAATGCTATCGAAGTAAAGCAAGCTACAATTATATTTGCAGTGCACATATCTGTGAATTGGACAATTATTGGACCCACCTTGTCAAAATTTTAAAATTTTGATATGATTCTAGTAGTCTTATTGGTCAGAATTTATTATGAGCTGCAATTCACTTGAGGTAAGCAAGAGGCTTAGTGCTCTAAATCACAAGCTGTGATTTAGCTACATAGACCATGGGGTATGACTGATAAACTTTAAAATTATAATCAATCAATCAAATTACAACAAACTCTAATTTTCAAGAAAATAACTTTATAGCTGCTATATACTATCAAAACTGAATAATATAAGAGTAATCTAAGTAGAAAGAGGTATGTCATATTAAAAATAATCAAAGACTGTTGATACAATTTTAAATCTTCCTGTTAAATGTTGCCTTCAATGACTCTGTATCCTTATCACAGGTTTTGAACTTTCACATTGTGAGGATCCTGGTATTCCACAATTTGGATACAAGATCAGTGACCAAGGCCACTTTGCGGGGAGCACCATTATTTATGGATGCAATCCAGGCTATACTCTCCATGGAAGTAGCCTTCTCAAGTGTATGACAGGGGAGAGAAGGGCATGGGACTATCCTCTGCCTTCCTGTATTGGTAAGATACTTTTTTATATTATCATAAATATCTCTATGGAAATGTTATCCAAATATGCTGTCCCTTTTCAAGTGATTTGATCTGTCCATATGCAGCTCACACCTTAAATCGTGAAGTTAATGAACTCATAGCTAGAATTCGTTGGAGGAACTTAATGGAAAGTAAAAGGGTCTTTTTCATGAGCTTATTGATGAGCACATTTTTTTGTATTAAGGCATTTCTTTTCTCCTATCTTTATACAAAATTTATTTCTCTATAAAAATATGTTAAGAGTCATCATACACATTTATTGAATCACATTGACTAGGTTTGCTTTAATAAATGAAATTAGCACCTGTCCTGGTATCAAAGTAGATTAAAAAACAATAAACCTATTCTCGATAACTTCAAAGTCTTTCTTTATATACGTATACAGATTTTCAAAAATCTGAGGAAGTGCATAAGCTTTTCTTATGTGTATGTAGCAGAACTAACCAGTTTCAACAGAAAGAGGCAAAGGAGACACAATGACATCAAATTTGTTGCCTACACAAAGCTAGAAAATGGATCATTTTCTCTCATTGCACAATTGGAGGACTACTTCCGTCTTATAGATCGATTAGTGAATGACTGGGTATGTGTGAGTAGGGGGGTAGATAGAAAAGTGTTGACAAAGATGTCTGGTTTTGTGTTGTGTTGTGTTGTTTTGTTTTGTTTTGTTTGTTTTTTCTGCTCCAAAGATCAAATAGGTCCCAGGCTGGAGTACTAGAACAACAAAAGGAAACATTTTAAAAAACACTGACTTCTTAAATAGGGAGCAAACATGCAGTTATTTTTTTAGCCATTCTTAATTCTTGCTGATATTTGTACAGGCACAAATCCATTCTGTCTGAGGCCCACATGAAAAAAATTGACCTAAACTTTAAAAAAAATTAGTTTATTAAGGTATAACTGATACCTTAATATTGCACATATTTAATGTATATAGTTTGATGAGCTTGGAAACTTAAACTTTTCAAATTTGTATCTTTGTTAGTTGATATGGTTAACATAGGAATCTCCACAAAACCTACTAGAATGCAAATAGAAAAAATGAAATTTCAGTCTTTAAAGGCCTTGCAACTAATTCCACTGTGTTTTTGAGGCCACAAGACCCCTATTGGTTTATTGAAACATTGATTCATGCAGGGAGCAAACATGTTTTTCTCTAACCAAAATGCAATCATAGTCCTTTCTTTTCAGATGGCATCTGATTTTGTATAGATTATGAGGATAATATCTAAATACTAATCAAACTAAATTAACAAAGCTTGGGATTCTGGAATATGACCAACAATCAGCCTACTGGCATTAGTTATGAGAAAAAGATAGCACTGATTAATTCTGAGGTTCTATTCTTTGATGTAAATGTGAAATATATTCGAAAAAGCATTAAGGATTATAATTGCACAAAACTATAAACTGGTAAATACTGATTTCCATGCTGTCCTTAAAATTAAAATAATGAAGCAGACATATTAAAAACAGTATATTTCTATGTGTGCTGAACCAAGCTAAAGACATTCTTCACTTTCTTTTTAAAAGACTTTATGTAAATGAAAAGACATTTCATTTGTGATCAGAATTAATTTTGTTGAACAAATTAACAAATTTGTAAATTGATTAACAAATCAATGCACTTCATATTTACAAAATTTCTGAGTCAAAACTTAGTGACTTGATACTGCTCAAGATTTCACAAGAAAGGTAAACTTACATATATATTTTTCTTTTTAATGAAGGATAGTCAGGAATAACAACTGAAGACAGTTGGACACATGGAATGTCATGCTGATGATTACTATAAAAACAGAAGATGAAATTCTATTTTAAATGGTGTTCTCTACTGGCAACAATTAATAGCTTTACTACCTGGTCTAGCATCATAATTTTATGTGCTCACTAACCTTAAATATCCATTATCCTTAAATAACCTCAAATATCCAATTTTCGCCTCTGTCAAATAAGAAACTTTCTCAATTGTATGGGTTATTTCTAGATAATTATGTTTCTGAAGCTTATACATGGATCAAACAAATAATTTTTGAAACACCATAGCCAGAGGATTTAACCTATATACCTTCTTTAAGCACGACTCTATTTTCATATTGAAAATATATGTCTTCTGTTAGAATATGAACTGTAGTGTTATGGCATATCACACTGGCTCATTTGAAGTCAAAATGACTGGTAATGTTTATAGAAAAGAAATATGGAGAAAACAGGACTATGTTTAAATTCAAGATACAACATAGTACACACAACCCCAATTTGTCCTTTAATTGGTTAAAAACTAATCTTGAGTAATGAAGTATCAAGTCTGTTCTCATAGTAAAGGTACACCATAATAGTGATAATTATAAAGAAATGGGGGCACCTGGGTGGCTCAGTCGGTTAAGCATCCAACTTTGGCTCAGGTCATGATCTCACAGTTCGTGGGTTCGAGCCCCGAGACTGGCTCTGTGCTGACAACTAGCTCAGTGCCTGGAGCCTGTTGCAGATTCTGTGTTTCCCTCTCTCTCTGACTCTTCCCTGCTCATGATGTTTCTCTCTCTCTCTCTCTCTCAGAAATAAATATAAAACATTAAAATATTTATAAAGAAACGATATAATAATGAATTAATATAGTTACATAGTTGAAGGTTATCCAGCACAATTTTTGTTAAAAATGAGAAAAATCTAAATAAGTGATGGCAATGTCTTAAATACTGATATCTCCTTATTTACTTTAAAAATAACACATTTGTTCTTATAAATTAAATTAACATTGCAATACAAAATAAAGTTACTTAGTCCTCTGTCAGTGTGTATATCAGTCAACATTCTCCAGTGAAATAGAAGGAGTAGAATATCTAAATCTAGATTGATCTGTCTACATATCTTTATATCTATATGTCTATGTATCTATCTATGTAAGAGATTTATTTATTTTAAGGAATTGACTCAAGCAGTTGTAGGAGATGACAAGTCCAAAATACACAGGAAAAGTCAAAAGGCTGGAAATGCAGACAGAAGTCAATGCTGCAGTTGTGAAGGAGAATTTCTTTTTCCCCTAAAACTGTTTTTTGCTCTCAAGGTCTTCACATTGACCAGATGAAGGCTACCCACATTATCAAGGAAAACTTCTTTTAATTAGCATCAACTGATTGTAGATATTAACCACATCTATAAAATACTTGCATGTTAACACTAGTGTTTGATTAAATAACTGGGTACTATAGCCTAACCAAGGACAGCTAAACTAATCATCACAATGTGGTAAAATATAATATGTAAAATCCATGAAATAAATTTACCCATAGAAATAGAGACTATACATTGTGAGCCATTAAATTCAGTTGCCATTAGGTGTTTTCCAAAACAAAACCAGGAAGAATAATTCAGTCACTGAATGTAAGTAAGATAGAAACAGTGCAGAGAACAAGAAAAACAAATATAGAAGCACTTTCAAATATTTAAGCAAACAGTAAAATGTTTTGGTTTTGGTTTACTTTTTGGTAGGAAATAATCTGGAGAATTTTCAAACGTATTATGTATTACACATTGTTATCCTTGTTTCTAGAGTTAGAGATGTAGAGCAATATACTAACTGAAACACTTATTTTCTGTCATCTCCAATACAGAGAATTCCTTCTAGATTATCTGGTTAGTGAAGTAAAACCTCTACAGACATCCCCATATATTAAATAGCATTCAAATGGAGAGGAAATCCCCCAAAAGATTATATATATATATATATAATCAAAATATAAGTATTGTTATACTATATATATATAGTATAACAATACTTATATTTTGATTTGATGAGTTTTATAAAATTTAGGGACTCATTAAACTAGATTTTACCGAAGTGAGAAATCTAATAAAAATGCCACTTTGACTTTGGGGAGGTTAAAAAGGAAAGAGTTTAGAGTGATTTAAAGGGGAATAAAAGGACAATGAAATTTAGAAGACCTGAGGGACTGCAGTAAAGATTAGTTTTTCTCAGAGGTGGAGTAGCAAGATGATAAATTATTCAGCCTACAACCAACGAGCAGTGAGCAACTTGCCATCTGTTTCCCTGTTTTAAATTATCATTATGTAACAACACATCTTAAAATCTTTGAATGCCTAAACTCGGAGTTTTTCAGTGTGTCCTTTTTTTATTCCCTAGTTTAGTATCTTTTATGTGATCTGACTTGAGACTTTATTGCTTTACTATATAATATATTTTTACTTCAATCAATATATTAATCTGAGAAAGCATATACAAATGTATTGTTTTAAGAAGAGAGATAATCAATCCTTATTTTCCTTAAGATGAAAAAACTATATTTTTGAGAAATTCATAGACTGTTTTGCAAAGATTAGCATTAAATTGTGACTTCATGTATTATAATTATTGTTATTACTATTATTATTATTATTATTATTATTATTTAGCTGAATGTGGAGGTCGTTTTAAAGGAGAATCTTCAGGAAGAATCTTATCTCCTGGTTATCCCTTTCCATATGACAATAATCTACGTTGCATGTGGATGATTGAGGTAGATCCAGGAAACATCGTCAGGTAAATGGATTTTATTTTCTCAGAATTACTGGGGAATCTGAAATTTCTGATCAACCTAAATGTATATACGATATCAAACATCAAGTTTGTCCATATCTTTAGCCTGGGCCAAGAAGAACCTGGTCTTCATTTCTTTAAAGTATAGAAAGTTTCATAAGCATGATTATTGTCACAATGGTAGCTCATAACCCCTAGATTCATAGTTTTACTAGACCACAGAGACTGAGAATTTTTTCTGCTTCTTTGGGACTTTAATCTTTCAGTTCTTGATGATTCAAGATGCTAAGTCCACCATTTTGATAGGGATACAAAATTGTGCAGGTCATTGTAAATTCAGCTTCAAGAACATTTGAAAGAAATGAGGATATAAGGGGACTCAGTAACTATTCCCTGTCTTCCCTGGATTAGGCACATCTCTGGAGCATAATACTCTAACTCTTTAACTCTGTTTGATTTCCCTTCCCTGATGAATTTAGTTAGGTGACTCACAGTTCTTCACATTATTGACCCTTTGAGGAGGGTAGAACCATCACCTCCTAAAACAGTACCAGTCAGCTTTCCAAAATTATCACGTTCTCTAAATCCTAATTGAACTGCTGTGCGTTATGATAGAGGACAGATTAATGTATGAACAAATAAATCTTCCTTTCAGACCTAATTTGAGCTGGCTGGTGTGCAATCACTCTCAGAACAATGACTTTAAATTTTAGAATTGCAGCTTTATATAAATAAAATTTCAGACAGGCTTCTGTGTGGTGAAGGTGTTTATGGAAAACAAGTATTATTTTTCATCAACATACTGAAAGGTGTGCTCCATGCATTGTCTGAGGTGAATGGATATATTACTTTTACAAGGAAATTTGCAGAACTCAAGATAGACTGCATCAAATCAACCGTCAAGTCTCTTTTACTTTAGTACAGATCATACATTGTTTTATTTAAATATTAGAATTAGTAAACTTAAAAATGTTAAATTCAACAGGATTCTGGAAATTTTTTTAATTAAAGAATAATATTGGATATTAAATTGCAATGCAAAGTGAAAGCTGTGACATTTCACATATCAAACATGACTGTGATATATGTAGAGAAAGAGTGGAGCATGTTGCTGTAATTGGATTTCTAATTTTTGGTGCAGACCACAAAAAATATCAGACACAAATTATGTCTAGATTAGATATAAAGCAGATTTCACACAAAAATGTGTGGTTTTTTTGGTTTTTATGCATTTGGGGGGAATTAAGTTTGGATAAACATTAATTTTCACATTGAGGAACTTCTTTATTCTTAGATTCCTCGGTGTGATTATAATGTTGAATTTTTAAAAGATTCTTTTTCTGTATATTTCATGTAAGTTTTTCCTTATATCAGTAGTGAAATGTACTGATTGATTTTTTTAATGTTTTAGTTATTTCTGAGAGAGGGAGAGACAGCGTGAGCAGGGGAGGGTCAGAGAGAGAAGGAAACACAGAATCTGAAACAGGCTCCTGGCTCTGAGCTAGTTGTCAGCACAGAGCCCAATGCGGGCCTGAACTCACGGACTGCAAGATCATGACCTGAGCCAAGGTCGGACGCTTAATCGACTGAGCCACCCAGGCTCCCCTTGATTGATTTTTTAAAATGAACTCATTCTTGCATTCCTTGAATAAATCTCATTTGATTCTGATAAAGCAAATTTGAAATATCAATAAAAATATATACTATGGACTCAAAAAACGAGTTCAGTTCATGATTCTGCCACCCTTTGGGTAATTTTATTTAATTTCTCTCAACTCTATTCGCTACATTTATAGAATTAAGATAAAATATGTTCCTGCTTCATTGAGTCATTATAACCATTAAACAAAGAAAGTCTATGTAATGCATTTTGCACAGTGCCTGGAATGTACTAGATTCTCCATCAGCACCTGGCATGTACTAGATGCTCCATAAGTGTCACCTATTGTGGCTACAATTAAAATGCATAACACATGGGCGCCTGGGTCGCTCAGTCAGTTAAGCGTCCGACTTTGGTTCATGTCATGATCTCATGGTTTGTGTGTCTGATCCCCACACCAATTCTATGCTGACAGTTCAGAGCCTGAAGCCTGGTTTGGAGCCTGTGTTTTCCCTCTCTCCCTGCCCTTTCCCCGCTCACACATTGTCTCTATCTCTCAAAAATAAATAAAAATGTTTAAAAATTTTTTAAAAATTTATGAGCACAGAAAAGGCTGTAGATCTGAAATCTCTATAATTTGCCAAGGTGATATAATAGTACTTTTAATCATATTCTAGAAAAATAAATTATACTGTTCAAGAAATATGTATTAAGGCTATACATGCTGTTTACCTAATTCATTTTTTATCTGATAGAATAAAAGAAATATAAAATTAAAGATACATATCTATTTTTTTTTAAAGTTTTATTTATTTCTAGGAGAGAGAGAGAGAGACAGCGTGAGCAGGGGAGGGTCAGAGAGAGAGGGAGTCACAGACTGAAACAGGCTCCAGGCTCTGAGCTGGCAGTCAGCACAGAGCCCGACGCGGGGCTCGAACCCACGAACCGCGAGATCATGACCTAAGCGAAAGTCGGACGCTTAACCGACTAAGCCACCCAGGCGCCCCAAGATACATATCTATTATACCTTTTTATTTAAAACTGAATCTGTACTTTAGATAATTAAATAGAGATATATGGTTCTTCCACAGCCTACAGTTTCTTGCTTTTGATACGGAAGCATCACATGATATACTCCGAGTTTGGGATGGCCCACCAGAAAATGAGATGCTCTTAAAGGAAATCAGTGGATCTCTTATTCCTGAAGGAATTCATAGCACTCTCAACATAGTCACCATCCAGTTTGACACAGATTTTTATATCAGCAAATCTGGATTTGCAATTCAGTTTTCAAGTAAGTTATTATTTTATTTCTTAAATAAAAAATAAGAATACTATTCAAATAGTACTTTAACTTTCCTGCCCATACTTTTAAGTTTTAAATTTTAACTATCCTAAATATTCTTATTTCTGGTCTTCCTATTCATCTTCAGTTAAGTTAAAATATACTTGGAAAAAAAGGTATAATTAACTTGGAATTAATCAGTTAATTGTTGAGACCTTCTATCTAATGGTCAAACCATTTTTTTTTAAGTAAAAGTGATGCTAAAGTAATTTGGCAAATGAAATGATTACATTACAAAAGCTTGAAATTTCAATTTACCATAAAATTGAATATTTCAAAATGTGAAATTCTTGTAGATAAGGGAGGAAATGAATACTTGCCTTTACAAAAAAGGAATCCTATATTTTTACTAATTTTGTTTTTCTCCTTTAAAGATCTTAATTATATATTCCCATATACCTTTGACAAAATATTTTAGAGCTACTTCTAGATTAAAGACTTCCTATAACAATGAAATGTCATTCATTGTAAGTAATTACCAGTGTTCACAGCACTTTTTCTCTTTTTTTCGTTTTATGGTACTGCTAAGTGGCTAAATATATGTTGTTCTGTAAAAGCAATTTTTGCTTAGTGGCTGGAAAAAAAAATGAATAAAAACTTAAAAATTTTAATTATTATATTTTTACTTTTATTGCCAGCATTGATCACCTCTTTGGGAAAATTATCTAATAGATTTTCTAATTTTATAGCCTCTAAAAATCCCAATAACAGAAATATATGCCAATTTTTTAAGAACATCTATGGAAAGCATGCAAACCAGTATTCCTGAAATGTGCCTGAATCCAAGTCTTGACTCTTTACTAACTGCTGACTTTGTGTACCTGACCACATCATCTTAGGCTGGGTTTTCTAATGCACATAGTATAATAATCTTATCTCATAAAATACATTATTAAAATGTAACATGATCGTATGTACACAGTGTTTGGTATAAAGTATATAATTGGTGTTCAGTGAACTATTTTTACTATATGAGTAAATGTAATACGGAAATATTTTTTAAAAAGTAAAATAAGCATAAAGAACTTTTGAAATTACTCTCCACAAAATATATAACACTTAGGTAAAGAACTGGTTAATACAATTAAACAACTCGGCAGACTTTGGGTTCATGGAACAGAGTTGTTTGACCTAATTGAATAACATAAATGAATTGTTTTGTATTGTGTAAACCAAGCTTTTGTGAGAGGTGTGAATCAGTATAGAAGCACCAGTATCTATAAAATCATGCTTTATCTTTTGAGAAGAAGAATGAAAAATGAAATTATCATATAATCAGTGACCGTAAATGGCTTCTAATTCTAAAAAACTTACCAATTGAATTTTTGTCATATTTATATCTTCTATTTTTACTGTTTATTTCTCCTTTTTATGAAGATATGACAATTTGTCAGAGATTGACTGCTGTTCAATTTAAGTTCCTTCTAATTTGGCAACTAATAGCTCTCCTTTTCTTTACCTTTAATTAGTAACATATAAATTTTATACTTAAATGGCTATTGTGACTCATAGTGTGACTACACTCATGTGAAAACTTGTTTAAGGCTAGCATTCATGAATGCCACATTCATCTGCTCAGTAGATAACAGGCTGTTATATATATATATATATATATATATATATATATATATATATATATATATATATATATATTTTGAATTTTTAATGCAGATAAGTCAGTTAAATTAGTAATGCATTTTTAGATTTATTGTATTTATAAGGCATTTAAAGAAACAGTATATATTGTACCAGAACTTTAATAAATCTGTCTTCATAATATTCTTTTAAGATGCATAGAAATTTGTACTAGTGATCTGAGAGCAAAAAAAAAAAAAACCCTACCCATTGAAATAAAATTACTTGGAGGGTGAATATATTATAAAAAGCATCAATCAATGAAAATAAATCCCTTTTTTGGATATCTTCTTTTACTCATATTTATATGGATTTCCAAGTGTCCAGATTTCAAACGCAAAAAATATTCTTTTCATGAATGAGACCTTTCTTGGTGTACTAGAAAACATGTTAAGTGCTTTATATACATAATCTCATTTAATCCTCATTAAAGCCATAAGATTTATATTTGTTTTTCACCATTCCTCACATAAACACTGTGGGGTTCAGAATGTGAACTACTTTGTTCAAGGTCATAGTGCTAATAGATACCTGGGGCTGGGGCTCAAGTCCACATGTGGCTGAAAGGAGCTTTTTGCTGTGCCAGGTGTTTAGTAAATTAATACCAGTTATTGCCATTATTGTCTGGTCATTATTATGTAGATCCTATGCTAGAGGAAATAGAGAGGTTTTAGTTATAAATTACTAGTTACAATGAAGTCCTTCAATTTAATCAGCTGGTGTTTCGGATTATGTTCCCAATTTTCCACATCTTACACCAGCGAAGCAGTGAGGAGGAATGAGCCAAAGCTGGAATGCATGCATGCCCATTAAAAGGGACCATTGCCCCCTCTGGCTATAGTCATTTTCCCCTATTCTATAGAAAAGCTACTTTTAAAGTGGAACTTTAAATAAGGAGTTTTATGTTAAGTCAGATAAGTTTCAAAGTAAACCATTAATCTTAAAGAAAATGTTAACATACTATAGGCCAATAAACTGCTACTGCAGGTGAAATTTGGCCTGCACTGTTGAGTCTGCCAATTCAGTGGCTCACCCAAAGTCTTGTTCCCTATCTAAATTAGAATCATGTTACCCATTCATTCATTTGTTCATTTACTATGGGAGAATCTATTAAGGACCAGTCATTAAACATATTTATCTACCGTTATTCCACAATTGCATTTTCCTTTTCACCCAGGCAAATCTTCTTGGTTCATAAATACAGACATGTACTCATACACACACACACACACACACACACACAGCTTTCTGTCTAAAATTCTTTCACCCTAAGAGTTTTTTCTGCTCCATTTCCTTTTATTTTTTAATGTTTATTTATTTTTTGAAAGAGAGAGAGAGAGAGAGCGAGAATGGGAGAGGGGCAGAGAAAGAGGGGGACACTGAATCCCAAGCAGGCTCCAGGCTCTGATCTGTCAGCACTGAGCCCAATGCAAGGGTTCAACCCACAAACCAAACCATGAAATCATGACCTGAGCGAATGTCAGAGGCTTAACTGACTGAATCACCAAGGTGCCCCTCTGCCCCTTTTCCTTAAGTCTTGCTCATTCTTCCAGACTCAGCACCATGCCTTCTCTTTATGAAACATTTCCTGACCTCCCTTTCTAAAACATTCCATCCCATGCCCTAAGCACTAGCTGTATTTTTTTCCCCAAAATGAGAATAGTTTATCAATTAATTGTTCTGAAGATGTTTTCATTTCGTGATCTTTTCTCCCCAAATATCTTGTAAATACTTTGTCTCCTTAAATATCGAAAAAGAAAATGATTCTATTTAAGACAATCATATAATTTACTGTCCAAATCTAAGATGATTGTTGAGAGTGAAGGGAGACACTATTTAAAATTAAGCTGGGCAACAGGCATAAACCGGAACAGTCATAGCCAAATCAAGCTGTTATCATTTTAATTAAATCAGAACTTGTATTCTGTCCCCTCTCCCCCACCTCCACAATACCCAGTCCCCTTTTGAGCAAATAGCTGTTGTTTAGTGAGTGTCAAATAATACATTTTAAAAAGAAAAACAAATCATACAATGCTAGCAGAAGAGTCTTCAACAAAAATGCAACCAATGAAATTTATTTCACTGAACTTGGTGCAAAGGAATGTAACTGAAATATAGGCCACACACCAACTTTGTAATCTTCATCAAGCCACTCTAAGCAGCCACATGCCTTCCATTTCATGATTTGTTCATTCTTTGCAGATTGTCATGTTGCCTCTTGGTGTTAAGTCTATGAGGCATTTTTCTTAATCAGAGCTACTTAAGTCTGACACTGCTCATGCTGTGTCCTATGTGCTGTCCTTGGTTCTCAGCAGTCAGCCTCTGTATCTCTTGCTTAACTGTGTAATCTGCCTCTCCCGTCCTACTTTAGTTCCACAGGGAAGGCATCTTTGGGGTATCATGCTGTCATTTGCCCACAGTATAGTTGATTTTGACAGAGCACTTTCTGTATCCTTCACTCTCTGACCTCTCTGTTAAGAATCTGCCCCTGCTGGGTAATACAAATTACGAAGGCCCATGGCTTATACTGTTGATTCTCAAGGAAATGGTTCCCTTAACCAGAAGACATTGATGTCTCCCAGCCTCGGAAGACTGCATGGTGCCCCTGCCTTTGTTCTCATCTTCGTTATCACTGCTTGCATTGCTGGGACAGTCAACAAGCCCCTCATGTCATTAACCCTCCAGCCAGACTTTCTCTACATTTCCACCTGACTGATGTTTTTTAAAATACAAATCAGACATCACCCCTCCATTTCATTTTTTTTCTAATGGGCACACAGTCATAAGTTCAAAACCTGGACTTATATTTAAAGCCTTGACAATTTGCACTCCAAACACCTGACAGTGTCTTCCTTCACTATTCATTTATACACATCCAGTTGTCAACTACACTGTCCTGAGAGGACAATGTCCTTCAAATTTCTGCTTCTCTTCCATATTCCTGAAACACGTCAGTCTGCATTCAAAATCTATAAATTCTTTGCCATTTTCCAAGATCCAGGCCAATTATATGTGTGATACTGATAAACTCCTAGGCAGAAGTAGTCACTTCCACATCTGTACTGCTCTGGGACTCTTTGCAAATTCTATTAGATTTACCAAATGGCCCAGGTGCCCAGGACAGTCCTTGTTTATGCATGTTGTCCTGGCATCCTAACTGGTTTGGCATTTGGATCTGAATTATTTTAATAAAGTATTATTATTTGGGCCAATATTAGGCGAGTATTCTGTTAAAATGCCCAAGGTGTATTTATTAGACCTATATTTTGTATTTGATCTCATCTTCTAGTAGTGTATAGTATAGTAGTTTTGTTTATAGTGCTCAGAGTAATTATAATGCATGATTAAATTTGAAAAGCAAATATTGATAACCATCTGCATTTCACCATCTTTTTCATATGCCAGGTAATTCACACTTCCCTTTCCAGGAGAATTTATAGGGCACTTGTAGATAAATAAATTATTCCTGGATATGAATACCTAACTCATTCTGATCTTGGAAGATAGTGGGGGGGGGGGGAGGGCATTTAATGCAATTGCCCTGCAAGCCATTTTGTATAACAGCAAGTTATGTCATAGTCTTGCTGAGGTTTGAAAGATACATAAAGCTGTCAGGACAAGAATTGGCAGGATTAGCAGGAAAAATGTGTTCTTGAAATATGCACAGAAATAGACATTCAGGAAACATACTAGAAAGCTATAGTATACAGTCTGCATCTCCTTGCCATGAGTGTTTTTGTGATTTATGTTTAGGGGTCAATTCACAACTGTTCATTTTATCATAGAAATAGTTTTTTAAATCATAAGCAGTAGACACTGTGGCAGCAGTGAGATTTTAAAAAAATACATGTGTAGGCATGCCTGGATGGCTCAGTTAAGCATCAGACTTCAGCTCAGGTCATGATTTTGCAGTTCACAGGTTTGAGCCCTGCGTCGGGCTCTGTGCTAACAGCTCAGAGCCAGGAGCCTGCTTTGGATTCTGTCTCCCTCTCTCTCTGCTCCTCTCCCACTTGTGCTCTGTCTCTTTCTCTCTCTCTCAAAAAAAAAGGAAAAAAAAATTTTTAAATTTTAGAGTACATGTTTATTGACAATGAATGTATTGACTTTTTACAATAAAAACTTTTACATTTTTACAAAAGGTATGTATCAGTTTTTAAGAAAGCCATCCAAAATGCATGTCAGTTCAGCCAAAGGATACTGTCAAGAAGGGTCTAAGCAGAAATCCATAAAGATATAAGACAAACTTATCTTTGAAAGAGTTGAAACTGAGTCCAAAAAGAGAGCAGGAAAGAATTTAGAATATTTTTATTAGTATTTATAAATCAAAGTATTTTAGTGTATCCAGAAACACACTTTTAAAAGGAGCAGAGAATCTCAACATAATCACATTTCAATAAAACATGTTTAGATAAAAATGTGTTACAGGGAAGATCATATGCTGATTATTTTCCTGTACAACCAAAAGAAAAAAAAAAGCAGTATAATACTGAATTACATGAAATTTTATTGCCTTGTGTTTCATGTTAACATTTTACTGGGCAATTTTATATTCTAAAATATTAACTATAATTAAGTGGTCATTTGAAGCCATGATCATGTAATAACTCCAGCTTCATCATTTTGAAATATCTAATATATTAAATCAGTCTTGGTTATTTTCAAATGCCTGTCTTCTATAGCCATATCTTTTTTAGTGCAATTATTTCCTAAGTCAAAATGCTCTCTGGCACCATGACATCATTGGTAGCAACGGGCCAGTTTTTGCACTAATTTATTAAGCTTATATGAAAGATAGGATATTTTGGCTGAGAATGTACTGTATATGATAATAAAGATGAGATAATTCGGAATTTAGCCCTAAGAGTATATTATTTTAAGATATTGATATGTAGTATTGTTTTATGAACAAATTGCCTATATAATTTCAAATACTAAATCATCAGAATAGCTGTTTAGATTAACTATCATTTCTTAAAACTATATAGTTTTAAGATTTTTAGTACTTATATGTTAAGGATTATGTACAAATTGCTCATAATAGCTATGTGTTAATAATCAAAAATCCCAATAACAGCTAAATTAAAAATAAAATTGATTATGTGGGTCGCCTGAGTAGTCAGTCAGAGCTCGAATTCAGAGTTCAGAGCTCAATAGAGCATCGACTCGATTTCAGCTCAGGTCATGATCTCATGGTGCATGAGATAGAGCTCCAGTGTCTGTGCTATCAGAACAGAGCCTGCTTGGGTTTCTCTCTTTCTGCTCCTTCCCTGCTTCTGCTAGCGCTCTCTCTCTCTTTCTCTCTCTCTCTCTCAAAATAAATAAATAGACATTTATAAAGAAAAGAAAAGAAAGAAAAAAAGAAAAGAAAAAAGAAAAGAAAAGAAAGAAAAGAAAAGATTATGAAACTGCAGCTTGCACATAATGTATATTAATTAACATACATGGGGACCATAGTGGTGTCAATGACCATGTAAAAACCAGAAGACATAAATCTGCTTTAAAAGCGTGACATTTCATTTAGAGCAAATGAAAACTCTATTAAACTAATTTTATCACTTTGTATTCTAAATTTTCTTCCACATGCATATGAAAATTGTTTATATGCCAATTTCCATAGAAGAACTTCACAAATAGCTCAGCAAATTCAATTTTATATTAGTCATGTCATTGCTTTAAATAGAGAATCAGTAACATCAGTTGCCTCAAGTATTCCTAGGCATGCACACAGTTGCATGCATTCTCTCTCTCTCAAAAATAAGTAAGCATTAACAAATTTTTAACAAAAATTTAAAAAATAAAAATAAATTTCTATGTTCTTGGAAGTATCCTACAACACTGACTATGAGGTTCCTTTTGCATCGTATGCATTAGCAGTGTCGTCTCCTTCCCAGGTTGATGGGAGTGTCTCTGTCATGCTGCCATCTACTTTAACCTGA
>JAESUZ010001569.1:0-48840 GCA_017311185.1 Proteles cristata cristata
GGAAAAAAATTTTTTTGGATTTTATTTTTTTATTTTTTTTTAAATTAAATTTCTTTTTTTGTTTTTTATTTGTTTATTATTATTTTTTTTTTACAAATAGTTTATTGTCAAATTGATTTCCATATAACACCCGGGGCTCATCCCCACAAGTGCCCTCCTCCACGCCCATCTCCCCCCTCCCCAACACATCCATCAGTCCTCAGTTTATTTCTCAACATTCAAGAGTCTCTCATGATTTGCCTCTCTCCCTTTCCCCCACCATTTCCCCCCTTCTTCTCCCCCACGGTCCTCCATTAAGTTCCTCCTAATCCTCCTATACGTGCAAACATGTGATATTTGTCTTTCTCTGCCTGACTTATTTCTCTCAGCATAACACCCTCAAGGTCCATCCATGTTGCTACACATGGCAAGATTTCATTGTTTCTCATTGCCGTGTAGTATTCCATGGTATAGACAAACCACATCTTCTTGATCCATTCGTCTGTTGATGGACACTTAGGCTCTTTCCATGTTTTAGCTATTGTGGAGAGTGCTGCTATGAACATTGGGGTACATGTGCTTTTAAGGGAAAAATTTTAAAGCCACATCAAAGGGGAAATGGGAAAAAGGAAGGCTAATTTTCTGAGATCCAGGAATCCTGTGTTCCATGCTGCCTCTGCTACTAGCTTAGAAATGTCAGTGTTTCTGGGCTTCATAGTCATCCTCAAATGGAGGATGATAATGTCAATTTGTGATTGACTATTCAAAGGATGTGATAAACATAAGTGCCGTATTAAAGCTCTGTGAATTCTTCACAGAAAATAAATGCAACGTAAACCCAGCAATGCTACGATTAAAACATTCTTTATCTTCTCTATATTTCTAGACATAAAGGTTAGTTACATAACCCTTCCACTACCTAGAAGAGCTTATGCCCACATCATTTCACTTAAATCGATTGCTCTATAGAACCCCAGATACCTATACTTGGATTTCTTGAGTAACAACCACTGTAGCTCAATTATAATTTTTTGAGAAGGAAATTTTAAAAACAGTGTCTTCCTCAAATGGGCTAAATTTAAATTTCAGTGAATGAAATTTGACAAATATCCATTAAATTAAATCAGGATTACCCAAAGTTCTATTAGAAAACCTTATCTGTATGATAAAGAAAAAGAAATAAAGATGTTTGGAATTTCAGACAGTAGGATTGTATCTACAAAAAATCCAAACAAATGCATAATTAAATTATTAAAACTGATAAGTGAGTTTTATGAGGTTAGTGAATGTGAAGTCAATATTGGCAAACATTAATTGTAAAGTTAATTCCAGTAGGAAACATTTAGTTAATTTGAAAAGAAATACTTTCACAAGAGCATAAAAGCATGAATATGTAGGTATAAATCTCACAGATGATGTTCAAGACTTCTATCCAGAAAACCATAATCATCGTTGAAATAAATTCACAAAGGCCAACATAAATAAGCTAATATATATCTGAAGAAGATAAATCACTGTTTCAAGAAGATATCTGCACCCCCCTGTTCATTGTAGCATTATTAACAATAACTAAGACATGAATATAATGTGAGTGCATTGATAGATAAATCGATAAAGAAGTTGTGACACACACTCAAACTCTAAGAATATCTAGGAATACAGCATGGTGATGATAGTTGACAATACTGTATTGTATATTTGAAAGTTGCTAAGAAAGCAGATCTTAAAAGTTCTTAACACACACACATAACTGTGAGGTGATGGGTGTGTTAACTAAGTAGTTTGGTAATCATTTTGCAATGTGTATGTGTATCAAAATGTCACCATGTACACTTTAAACATAATGTTGTAAGTTCAATTATGTCTCAATAAAGCTGGGGAATATTTTGTCCCTTAAAGATTTGAAATAGTTACTTCTATCCCTGAAACTTCAAAGTCAGCCTTCAGTACAGGGAATAATTAGATCCAGAAGTTTTCAAAGAATCTGTATCATAGCAGCTACAGTGTTGCTTACTATATATAAGATGTCTTCACTCACAGCAATTGCTACATGCATGCTCAGTGGAATGGAAAAGCCTGAGAAGTAGCTAAAGGCGAAGGCCATTTGAGGATTTGCAGTTGTATCATTAGTTGCTAGACATGTTCCAATCTCCATCTCACAGTTAGCTTTAAGCATTTCCTCCAGAAAGTTCTTCTCCATTGACTGATTCCAAGCACATTTGGTTACCTGTGTAATGAATGCTATTGTTTCTTAAATTTTTTCTTCCTGTTTTGTGAAACTGCTTCAAGGTTGCTGTAAAATGTTTTCTGACACTCAATCCCTGCTTTTGGTACATGATACTCAAAGTCTGTTGTAATAGTTTAAAATACTTGGTGTCTATAAGTTTGGAGGAAGCTCATGGCAGAAATTATATTGACAGCTCCAAATGTGAATTTCAAGCCCAATTCTAATTATAAATTTGACATTTTTCTGCTTTTTAAAAATTTCCTTTCTTTTGGCTTTATATTTTCATTCTTCTTCTTCTTCTTCTTCTTCTTCTTCTTCTTCTTCTTCTTCTTCTTCTTCTTCTTTCTTCTTCTCCTTCTCCTTCTCCTTCTCCTTCTCCTTCTCCTTCTCCTTCTTCTTCTTCACCACAAAACAAATTAGGGCTGTGGTGATGTCTTCCCAGGAAGGAGACTCTCCACAGAATGCATACTGCAGCACCATCAAGAGTGGCATATGAAATCACAGAAACCAGGGGTAGCGTTAATCTGGGTAGGATGTCTGGCTCTAAAAAGCCGATGAAATCTTCTACTCTCACTTACAGTTTTATATATCAGCAGGAACCAAGAGCCAAGATGATTTGAGTTTCTGTTTTCAGTGTATAATTTGGTTCCTTGAGATGACATTGAACTATTTATGTAACAAACATACCGAATCAATACAACTTTGCCATGGCTATGTTTGTGCTGCTATGTTGAAGAAAATAAATTTTTACATTGGAAACTTCTTTTTCTTTATTTATTTATTCTGAGAGAGAGAGAGAGCATGGCAGCAGACGGGCAGAGAGAGGGAGAGAGAGAAACCCAAGCAGACTCTGTGCTGTCAGTGCAGATCCCAATGTGGGTCTCCATCACAGGATTCAAACCATGAGATCGTGACCAGAGCCAAAATCAAGAATTAGACAATTAACTGACTAAGCCACCCAGGCGCCCAGACTGGAATTTTAAAAAATGTAATTCTAGACCTACAATCATGTAACAACATCAAGCAGTATTTATCGACCTCATATTTTTATCATTGTGGTATGTCATGGTGTAGCATGGTCGAAGTACAAAATACTTTCCCTCTGGGGTTCACACCTGACAGTGATTTCTAGGGGACCCAACAGGATTGTGTTCCACCAGCCAACTTGTAGGAGAGACGAGAAGGCATCTGAAGGAAAGAATTAGAAGTGTACACTCTAATTTCTAGAGGAGGGAGGCTGGCAATTTTGAATACAGTGGAGTGTCTGTCTGTCATGCTAGGGAGGAGCAGGAGACAGGTGGGGAATGTCAGAAGAAACTTACCTCCTTTCCCTCACCGACATCAGTTATCAGGGGATTGATGTGGGAGACACAAAGAAGGGTCCTTTACTCACTTACGGTCCCTGAGGAGAGAGGACAGCAGGGAGCAAAGCGAAACGGCCGAACATGGATGCGGCTTAGGGGTCAGAGTGAGATGCAAGACTGACTGAGTCTTGGGCAGGGCATTTCAGCTCCCAGGCACTACCCCAGCAGTTAGGGGAAAGAAGGGAAGAGATTTGCTCCCTTGTGCATGTGAAATGTCGGCGCATGGTAAAGAAAGTTGACCCAGAAAATTACTGTGTGTTTCTGTTCTTCTGTTCCTATTTTCAGTCCCAGGCCAATATGACCTGGGAAATGCAGATTACATAAAAATTGTAATACTCTCTTGAGAAAAAGCAGGCACACGCGTCGACTTTCCATTGGCCCATATTCCTTCCTAATTTTCCATCTTCTTAGATAATGGTTCTTATACCTGAAACATCTCTCTGCTTCTCTGCTGCCCCTCATCCCATTTATTCATATCAGTCATAGTGTAAAAGCCATGTGACACTGAATCCTAAGTCACATCCTTTATGATAATGTGGACGGTTTGAACATTCCTTCATCTGCTTCCCTTATTTGTATTTCTTTTGCTGGTTAATTTTACCCCTCTGTCAAGTCACCTAATTTAAGGCCTTTGGAGCCACTCCAACTCCTCTTTCAGCTTCACTCTCGTCCTGCGCATTGCACATTCCCTCTGCCCCCTCACTGGGCTGTACTCCAGTCTCAGGCCCTCTCAGCCAACCACTTGCAGTTCTGTCCTAAACAGCTGCTAATGCAGCTTCCTATCTGCAGCCACTATCCCTTCTTCTGTCCTATGGAAACTACCAGAATTATGTATGCAGAATGCAAAGCAGATTATGTCATTTGTTTATTTTTTAAGATTATTTATTGAGAGAGAGAAAAAGAGAGCGAGAGAGAGAGAGAGAGAGAGAGAAAGAGCAGGGGAGGGGCAGAGAGAGAGGGAAAGAGAGAGACTCCCAAGCAGGCTATTAGCACAGAGCCCCACATAGGGCTTGAACTCACAAACTGTGAGATCATGACCTGAGCCAAAATCAAGAGTCAGACGCTTAACTGACCGAGCCACCCAGGTGCTCCAAATTATGCCATTCCTTCAACTTAAAATTGTCTGTGTTTCTACAAAGAATACACTAGATGTTTTTTAAACTGGGAGTAGGGGGATAAAGAGATGCATGATGGCTTTCACAGAGGTCTAAGAACCTTCTGATACTCTGCTCAAGAACTTGTTTTATGAGCATGATGTGTGCTTTTCATAACCAGAGTGTCAGCAGATTTCAACAGATCCTTAAAAGAGTCCATGCTGTGACATGGCCTGTGTTCACCACCCAGTCAACTAAAGCAGTGCAGTGCAATGCAAGGGAAGGTAGCACACAGTGCTGAGGGTATCACCAGGTCAGTGTCAGGCAGCCCTGGGTTTGGTCACCTTGCAGGCTGACCTGGCAAATGGGGTAATATCCCTCTTCTCATAGGACTATGTTAGGTGTTGAATTTAATAACAATGTAAGGTACCTGGGAAATTAAATAGACGCTCAGCAAATTGTTGCTTCTTCACCATAAATCTTGGGACATCCAAAGATAAAATATTTGTGAAAACGCTACTCTCAAACCCCCAAGTAATAAATCCCTCCTTTATCAGTTAGTTATTTTTGCTTCAAGTCATAAAAGTCCATATCAAATTGGCTACGTCATTTAAGGGAATATATTAGCTCCTGTAGCTCATAGAGGCTCAGGGAGAGAATGTTTCAGGTGCAATTTATACGACACTCCACCACCAGTGTTCTATTCTACTCAGCTCTGTTCTCCCCTGTGTATCAGATTCTCCCTCCGGCTGGTTTTCTTCATGGTGACAAAGTGACTACAGCAAGCCCAGCCCTCACAACTGCACTTCACACCATCTAGAGCAAATAATAGTATTTGTGTCCTGGAATTCCCAGCCGAAGTCCGAGATTCCTGCTGCTCAGACCTTAAGATTCCCTCACTGGCCTACCCTAGAGTCCACCTCTACCCCTGAGGTTATATCTGTAGTTGTAAGCATCTCTCGAGCCAGTTGAATCCATAAAGGGAATTCAGGGCCATTGTGAAGAACAATATTTACAAAATTTAACAATCCATATGACGCACACAACTAATCTGAACACATACCAGCCCATTCAGAACAGATGTCAGTTGGAAAACAACCAGTATTTCTGGGCTGGTGCTGCGAGCTGAGTCTCAGCTCTGCCTGGGGGGAGGAAGAAGATGAGGTGACACCTCTCAGGGATCCACCATGTATACCTACTCAAGAATGAGCTCATCTTCATTGTTTTTCACATCATGCTCTGTAGCTAGAAAATCAGGATTCAGCTTGTGCTACCTGCTAATGGGCCTCACTTAAAAAACAAGGTGCACACGAAAAGAGAAGAAAAGGCAGCTATTACATCTCCTATTCTCTACAAAGAAATAAATCCACTGGAGAGGAAAAAAAAACTCTCTTAACTCTAAAAATGTTTCTAAAAACTTCTACTTTAAAACTCTGGGTAAGTAATTTATACCACTCTTGTAAACAGAAACACTTAGAAACGCATTACTTGATCTTAATTATTTCAAGCCATTTTCAAAAGTTTAGCAATCCTGAATCAATTTTTAGTCTATGGTAGGAAGACCAATTAACACTGTTTGCTATTGTTTAGTTTCATTTCATATGAAATTATTCACAAAACATTTCTTGAATCTGACCCAGCAATCCAAACTGTTAGCACAAAACAGAGCCTCACATTATGGAGAAATATAACTGGGCAACTTTGCTTCTCCTTTGCTTCCACATTCTGCGTTTCTCAGCTATGGGTCTGGAAATCTTTCTGGATGCCAGCAGGGCGGGGGAGTTGTAATATGGGCTTGGCATGTGAACCTCACCACACATTCTTCAGCAGAACGTCAGAGTAATAATGTGAGTGTGCTGGAATCTCAGGGGGAGAGTGGCAGCTGGTCTTTAATCTTAGGTAGTATTTTCTTTTGAAAAATTAAATTAAAAAGAGAATGTGTGTCTAGATTAGCTGGTTTGAAAACTCTTGGTTTATCTGGAAATGGGAAGTAGTTTTAACTTGTCTCAGAGGCAAAGACAGATCTGTTACTATTGTGTTTGTATTGCAGTCAAAGGATGCAGTTACCCTGGAGGACTTCCACAAGAACAGTAACTTATTTTAGAACTTCCCATGGAAGCATTAGGAATGCACGTCACAGTCCCGTTTCACTCATTCATTTATCTGCTCATTCATTCCATTCAAGAAATGTCTGCTGAGCACCCTTGAATGCCAGTCAAGGCTCTAACTCCTGGGGAGACAGAGAACGGCGAAGTAGACTAAGTCCTTGGTCTTCTGGAGCCTGTATCCCAGTGCAAAGTAGTTGAAAGAACAAAAAAAATTTCAAAATATCAAACAAATAAACACAAAATATATGGAATGGTGATAAGTGATGTGAAAAAATAAAGATCAACAGTTATTGAACAGAGAGAGGGGTGGGTGCAAGGGTCAGAGAAGACCTTGCCTTTGAGTAGAATCCTGAATGAGTAAGAGAACAAGCTTGCGATGTCTGGGCTGGAGCGTTGCCGGCCACAAGAACAGACGGCATGCACGAACCGTGCAGAGAAGCCTCCCAAAACCCCCTGCAGCATGAGTAGGACAGGTAATTGAGTCTTGGAGACACGAGGAAACTGGGATTCAGAGCAGTACACAGCAGACCCAGGAATGGAGCCCATCACTTCGAACTCCTAATCCTTTATTCTAGAAAGATCACGTGCTAGGTGAGTGCTTTCTGAGCATTTCGGAGTCTCTTTTTAATTGAGACACTTCCTCGAATAAAATTTTATGTGGCATCTCAATTGGTGAAATGGATAACAGTGAAACCCCTGGGGAAGAAGTGAGCAGGAAGTGCTGGCCCATGCCTCGTGCCCAGCCCTGGCCCCAGCCTCGGAGGTCTTTCCTCTGAGGAGCCTGTGCAGTGCCCGCAGGCTCCTTGCACTTCCATGCTCCAGACACGACCCTCCGTGCCTGGGGGAAAGAATGGGTGAGGGTGGCTAGTGAAGGATACAGAAGGAAAAACAAATGAACAAGGAATATTATGCCAAGACCAATCATCTCCACCTGCTTGTAGACCTGCAAAAACCAGCCTTTCATTTCTTTCAAGATCCAGTGCAAAGTTTCCTCAGTTTTGTGGGGAGACAGCATTTGATATCTATTTCTGCACCGCAAATTACTCCCAAACTTAGTGATTTAATACATCAACTAGTTATTATGTCTCAGTTTCTGTGGGTCAGGACTCTGGGCGCAGTTTAGCTGGACCCTCTGACTAACGGCTTCCACAAAGCTAGGATTAACATGTTGTCATGTCATTTAGGCAGCAGGGATCTCAGGGCTCCGCTGGAAGAGGATCCACTACCAGACCCATTTGTGTGCTTGTGCTAAGGTTAAATTTTGCACAGGTTGTTGGACTGAGTGCCTTAGTTTCTTACTAGCTGCTGGCTGGGACCCCTAGGTATGTTGACACCTGGTCACTACACAGAATAGCTCATTCCATACGGCAAGCAGCTGGCTTCACTCAGAGCAAGAGAGCAGAGAGAGCGAGAGAGAGTAGACAAAAGGAAGTCAGAGCCTTGTATAGCCTCACTTCCAAGGGGACATCCCACCACTTCTGTTTATTTTATTCATTAAAAGGAGATCTCTGGCCCCAGGCCTCACTCAAGAAGAAAGGATACACAAACGCATGAATTCCAGGAGGCAAGGATCTTTGGGGGACATTTTCAAGGCTCCCTCCTACAAGAAGGAAAACATAAATTCACACAATCATGAACAAATATTAGTTCATATATTCTTGCTAATATATGCAAGAAACTTTTAGTCTTTTTAGTACATTCCTTTACCTTGCTTTACAGCAACCTAAAATATGTTATGTTGGTGTTTCTTTCATCAGTTGTTTTTAATATGGTGTCCCTGTTCTGTACGCCATTTATTTTTACTCTATGCTAGGAACTAAAACTTCTTTTTGAAAAGATCCTATTAAGGATTTTCTTGCTTACATGATTAGTTACAACTCTACTTCACTACAGATAGAAACATTCATTATAGATATTACTAAAATCCTTGACACCTTGTCTAGAAGTACAAAGAAAACCTCAGTAAGTGCCCTCAAAAGTACTTACAAGCAACTTTTGTGGCCATGCTAAAAAACATCCTAGACTATTCCTATTTTTTTTAATGTTTAAAAAAATTAAAGTTTATTTATTTTTGAGAGACAGGGACAGAGTACAAGCAGGGGAGGGAACAAGAGAGAGGGAGACACAGAATCTGAAGCAGACTCCAGGCTCTGAGCCTGTCAGTGCAGAGCCCAATGTAGGGCTCAGACTCATGGACTGCGAGATCATGACCTGAACCGAAGTCAGATGCTTACCCAACTGAGCCACCCAGATGCCCCTGGACTATTTCTATGTTTAATCATCTATATTACCAATTAGTCTTTGTAAAGTTACCAACAGAACGATGAAGTTGAGTGTACTGAAGAAATGTGTTCACCCATCTGCATTCTTCACCAAACTGTAAACTTTTTGAGGGGCTACTCTTACACACACAGGACCAGGCACACACAAGTGCTCTGCCAACATACGCTGAATGAGTGACCCGCAGTGGCTTCAAAGGGAGCCACAGGAAAACTCTGCCAAAAGAGTCATATCTAATGAATTAAAATAATTATTATAGTCTTTATGTGATAAGAAGCCACTTCTTCCAACCCTAACACCACTACCACCAGGCAAGTTTTGTAGGAATGCGCATCCCCGTCAGCTTGGAAGCTGTGTGTATTTTGATGAACTGTGTTTTGGGCTAAGACTGAATGCAAACTGACCTCCCTGAGCCAATGTAACTGTCATTGTGTAATATCTTAAAGAGGGGATTGGATAGTATTTACATTACATAGTATTTAGAGTACTATATTACATTTTAGCATTTATGAAGATTTTGGAGCAAGGCATCATGTAATCTTGGTAAGACTATTTAACTGTCTGAGTTTCTCCATTTGTGCAATGGAGGTAACAAGAAGAAGAAGAAATAAGATCAACCAACACAGCAACACTTGCTTCTCCCTTGTGATGCAGTTGTTGTGAGGACCAAGGTGATGATGATTGTGCAACTACTTCCTAAACTATAAAGTACAATTTCTCCCAAGAGCCCCTTGGAAGAAACAGAAAGCAAGAATTGACTAATCAGAGTGAGTCTGAGATGTTAACACTCTGTTTGAGAAGGATTTTCCAAAATCATAATGCCTTTATGAGTCAGCAAAGGGCTCAACTTCAAACTCTCCTTTCACATATGAATATGCTTTAATTTTATTTCATATTTCATGACGTTGGTGAGGAACAAATTCTGAGTAAACACACAGAGTGGACTCTTATCTCTGAAGCCATTAATGAGTTTTAGCTTCCAAGTACCTCTTAAGATCTTACAAAGACGGAAAGCTCTAGAGAGGAATGATTTTAAACAAATAATCCAAGATTATGGCCAATATTCCAAAGTAGAACACTGCATATTTCTACATCAACAGATGTTATCTGCTTTAGCATGCTATATGCTAGCCTTTCATTGCAAAATTTCGCAGCTCAGTGTAGACGTATTCTACTGGATTCAAGAATTAAACATATGGAGATAACATATAGAGTCCTTATAACAAAGCCCTCCACAGAGTAAGTCTTCGTAGATGTTAACAATTTGTTTCATTGAAGTTCTGACAGCCTCAAGTTTTATGAGAGCAGGCATATCATTGCCTAATACCCATCACAATGCCATACGAAAGAGCCCTTTTAAGTAAACATTTGTTGAATAAATGAATAAGCAACCTATTCTATAAGACTTCATCCAGGTTTACAAGTATTCCATTTTTGTAGTAACTCCAGAAAATAAAGTAGAAAGCAAAATCAATTGTGGTGGAAATTGATTCATGATACTTGACATTTGACCTCAATTACTTCCTAGATTAATACAAGGTAAAATTAATAAAACGTTAAACACTGTAGACTAAGGATAGCATTTCTAAGAAACTCATACATGTTTGTTAAATTTTCCATTATAGATAAACAAACCATTTGTTTTTTGGGGGGAATGAAAACCATTAAAATACATTTACAATACTGATACATGGTAGCTCCAAGATCTAGTACTAAAAATTTATGAAAACTTTTAAGATCTATTCTCTCAGTAACTTTCAAATATATAACACGGCATCATTAACTATAGTTGAAGCATTAAAAATGTATCAGCACATGGTTCAGATCGACCTTGACCAAAACAGGCTCTGATGACTTCCCTACAGAGAGTTTTCTAGGATAACTACTGAAAAGACTGTATTTATTATCATTAAATAAAAAATTATGAGGTGCTTTTTAAAAAATCCTTGGTTATAACATCATCTTGAAGAGAAATAACTCAGATGTAAAAGCCGAGAGAAAATATGTCAATATACTAAGACCGTTGTATACAATCCAAAATAAGTGATTAAAAAAACTGTGCCTTCAAAAAACCTCCCAAAGGATTATATAATTTTTAAAGCTTTTCCTGAAAGTATCTCCTTTACATTTTGTCATTTCTGTGAGCAAAGATTAACTGCATAAGCACCATCTTGCTGTACGGGAGGAAGTAGTAGGCAGTTGGGGGATCTGTCTTTCTTGTGACATATTAGGGACTCTGTAAGCACTTCCTTGAAAATACTTCTTTTCTGGGGCACCTGGGTGCTTCAGTCGGTTGAGCGTCTGACTTGGCTCAGTTCATGATCTCATCGTTTGTGGGTTCAAGCCCTGCATCAGGCTCTGTGCAGACTGATAGCTCCGAGCCTAAAGCCTGCTTTGGATTCTCTGTGTTCCTCTTTCTCCGTCTCTCCCCCACTCACCCTCTGTTTCTCTCTGTCTCAATAATAAATAAATATTAAAAATTTAAAAAGAAAAGAAAATAGTTCTTTTCCTTTCTGATTGAGAGTCCTAACATTTCCTTAAGGAGTAAAAGTCTATTTACACAATGATTAGAAGGAAGGCTTAAAATGCAAATACTCTTATTCAATGCAAGTTAAAATAAAGTGTTGACTGATCTGGCCACTTTCTAAATGGATTTTGATAGGAGACAAAAGAATGGGGAAGAATTTTTATGCAATAAAATAAATTAAATAAGAAAGAGGAGGTAGTTGACCTCAAAGACAAAGGTCAACATAATAATTTTGGCCAACAAAACTCCCATTAAATCTGAAGTTAAAGCCATAAATGCTCCCTGGAAATAAACTTTTTGTTGGAAAAGATCTTTTTTCCTTGAATTTTCTTATGGTTTCCTTCTACTCTATTATTTTTAATCTACATTATGGAAAATAAAACACAATATTGTTATGGCTTGTCACACAAAGTTCAACTCTTGCTTCTACTGTTTTTGGCAGAGATGAGAAAGCCTCAATAACATAAATATTTTCACTGCATTATTGAAAGCAACTGACAGAAATGACAAGTCATAAATGTTTATTTACTCAATTAATGAATAAATGAATGGATGGATGAATAAAAGAATGATGAGGGAGGAAGCAGATATACAGTTTTTGAAAAGGGTGCAGGTTTCTATATAGGCAGTCCCAGAAAGAAAGGCACTAATTTGCAGAAAAGAATTGGCACACAAAGACTATACGTAAGCATTACTTATTTCATAGTTTTTTTTGGACCGGTGGTGGTTTATACTGGCAAAAAGGGTTTGACTTGTCCTGATACTTTTCCAGTTTACATTTTAAGTCTAGAATAATTTTCTATTTAAGCCATTGGACTAAATAGTGGATGTTTAAGAGGATGTCAAAGCTTAGGCACACTGCTAAAGTCACATCTCAAAAGTCACTGATGATTTCCTGATTTACAAGTTCATTCATCTTTTCTTTATTTTTATCCTCCTTGACCTTTCGCAAGAATTGATATTCTTGACTACCCCATTATTGAAGACATCTCCTGTAGTTTCTGCATCACTTCTTTCTTTTGCTCTTTTTCTATTGATGGTTTCTCTTTCTAGGCTGCCCCCTACTGGCATATTGCTTTACTTTCAGTCTTCATTCCTGCGCTTTTCTATTCCTGGGAGCTCCCATTTGGCTTCAACTCCATCAATAAATCCCTCTAGATTAAAGCCTGTATTTTGGAGTTCTGATCTGTCTCTTAAACTCCTATCCCACATTTTCCATATTGGGATGAACAGTTCTGCCTGGAGATTGCATTTGTGATTCACAATTAACAATGAAATTCATTATTCTCTATGAATTGGCTGCTCCATTTTACTTCCTTTGGTTTTTTGTTTTGTTTTGTTTTGTTTTTGTTTTGAATGCTGCTTCTAGAAGATACACTTGTGAGCAGTAGAATAAGCTGCATTGGGAGTGACCAAAAAGTGGAAGCTAAACTTTGTACTTGGTAGAAGAGGGAAAACCCAAAACCAAGTGAAGACAAGAAGTTTGAATGAACCATATCCTATATCCTAATGATACTGAAAATTCCAGAAGATGGTCTCAGCTTTATAGTTTTGTTTTGTTTAACATTTTGGCTTTGATTTTAAAAGTGTTGACGTGTTTCGGTCCTGGGAAGATGATCGTATCCAGGGGAAAGGCAGTAAGATAAGGATTCTGTCATAAGAACTAAAGTAAAGATCAGGGTCTAAGTTAAGGCAAGTTACTTAGCTTCCCTGAATGCCATTCTTCATTACTTACAAAAATGGGGCAATGGTTAACTTGATGTTTTTGTAGGAATTAGAAATGATACACACCAAAATGTGACTCATAATTGTGCTCAATATATACTGGTCATTATTACCACTATCACTTAATTTTCCCAAATTGAACCTGAGTTGTTTTTAGTTTTTTTCTTTAACAAGAAGCCCTGTGTTGAATTGAACACTAACTCTATCTGTTCCACAGTTTTTCTTACACATTTTTACTAACTCCACCCTTGGGCAAGTCCTGAAAGGCACCAGCAGGAATCTTCCAGTGGTATCAACACTGAAATATTTTCCTTCAATGGCACAACTCCTATTGCGACACTTCCCTATCCAAATGTATTGTCATAGCTTACCCTGCTTTCCAGATATGATCTGTTATTATCAACAGATCACAAAGAGTCATGCGCAATGCGGTCACATCCTCATTTTTCAGTATAGCATAATTTGTCAACTCACTGCTTTATGAACTCTACTCTCTTCTTTCTCTATGCCTTTTGTCACATTTCTCCCCTTTTCCCAATACCTTCACCCTTCCTCTTGAGCACTCAAATCCTAGATACTTTTTCCATCTTGGCTTAAATTACTCTTTCAAAAACCTTTACTAAATCACTCTAGCTCATCAGACAGTCTCTGCCCCTGAATTTGTAGCACTTACTGTGTAAACATTTAGTTGGTCATTAGTTATTTACATAAGCCTTTTCAGTTTGTGGTCCATATTATTAATTAATACTCCCACAACATTTGAGTCTTTCATGCCAACTATTTTAAGTCAGCAACATTGTTGACTCTTACTTTGATTTAGGGACCAGTGAAGAACATACTCAATACATTTGGGGGTCAATATTAAAATTTTGCATTTGTTATTCATTCAATATATGTCTATTTTATAACTTAACATGGATGAGGCATATTGTTAGCTGTAGGATAGAAAATGAAGCAGACAGAGGCTCAAGACCTCATAGTCCAATGAGGAACATGGAACAGGTAAATAACTGAGTAAGGTGCAGCCATAATCCTATAGAAGATACATGCACAAAACCAATGGTATCGCTGTGATAGGCTACTTAAACTCTGCTGTGCTAGAAGAGAAGGCCAGAGGAATCTTCTCAGAGTAAATAATACTTGAGCTATGAAAGGATGAGTATAGATTCTCCATAGTAAGAGCAGTGAGGAGAGTTTTACAGAAATAACAAACAAGAGAAAGATGCACAAAGACATGGATCTCTAAGTATAATTTTGTATGACTGACCCATGCATAAGGTATATAGTAGTGGGATCCAGAAATAAGATTGATGAGAAGGACCCTAAAACCAAATCATAAAGAAACCATATGCTAAGAGGTCAGATCATAATCCAGAAGGTAAAAAATAAACAAACAATCAAAGTTTGTTTAAGACCCTTCAGAGGGAAATGATTAATTTGTGTTCTGAGAAGATCACTTTGAAAAGGATGGTGTGAGAGAGCCTGGTGACAAGAAGACCTGATAGAAATCAATTTCAATAGTCCAACAAGAGACTATGACATTGGCAAGTGCAGAGAAGCCATCAGATTGAAGGGATGTTTTAGTGGCAGAGTAAATTTGGGACTATTGGGGCATAGGTGAGATCATGGAATCGGGAAAATCCAGAGTGATCCTAGTTTTCTAAACTACAGATAAACAATGATGTCATTATCCAAGAAAAGGAAGAGAACATTAAAGTCCAGTGTTCATTTTGTCATATTCTCTACCACTTCTTTTAAAAGGCTCATTGTAAACAGAAAAGCCAAAACCTTCCAGTTGAAAAAGGTAATACTTTATGTTTTATTCACATTTATTCTTGGGAATGACAGAAAGCAATTATTAGTTGGAAAGGAAGTATCAAGCATAAAAATTTTATGAGAGTGACAGTATATGCAGTAATTTATGATAACATTACATTCTGGCAGTTCAGCTCTCAGATCTCCATTTTTAATTGAGGCCAAAGAATTTTATGGAATAGAAAGTAAACTCATGAGAAAACTTCACAAATTGCTTTTATATCATTATGTCACATGATTACATATTCTTACACTACTATTTTGAGGTTCCAGCTACCTTGGGAAAAGACCATTTAAGCAATAATCTATTATTAAAGAAGAATCTATCCATGAGTAATTCTTTGTGCTAAGTAAGAAAAAGATGTCAGTCTTAATATTTCAGAGTTGGGAGAGTTTTAATTTGCTTAGTATTAGAAATATATAATCAAATATTTTAAAACTTGGAAAGGGACTAAAGAATTGTTTGGTTTTACCTTTTTATTTAATGGATGAGGAAACTGAGAAGTATTCTTGTAAGTGACATATATAGGGCCAAAATTGTGTTTAAAATGACTGTCTAAACCGGCAAAAGTTCTTAAATATCAATGTGGTACAGCTGGAGGGGAAAACTATGTCAAATCAAAAGAAACATTTCAGTTCCAACTCTGACACTAGCTATGTGGTCGACCGCCAACCATTTAATCTTGTGACACCCAGTTTCCCTATCTGTAAGACAGGAATCACACTTTCTGTATCACAGGGCCATCATGAGGAACAAAGACAATGATATATATAAAAACTCTTCATGTGACCTATAAAACACTCAAAACGTAATAGATTATATTTGTAGAGTGACTATTCAGTGACAATTTAATGAAACAACCTGGCATTTATTGAGTAGCTTCTCTATGCCAGAATCTTTTCTTGTATGCTATTCTATTTCATCCTTACATCCATCTTTGAAGTAAATTCTATTTTCCAATTTTATAGATGAAAAAGACAAAGGAAGCTCAGCGAGAGTAAATAACCTCCTCTAGATCACATAGCAGATACATAGAGGAAGAAGGATTAAAAGCTACATCTGCTTGGTAACGAATTTACCAGTGGACTTTCCACTACTACATAATTCTGGAAGTCATGAAAATGAAAACCACTCCCTGAATTTGGGATAGCATGGATAAAAAAGAATGAGAATTGGGGGACAGAAAGACAGCCTGATGGACTGGAATATGAACATGAATTCTACTCGAGGTTTTGGAATTCATGGTCAGAAGCATGGCTACATGAAGATTCAAGAGCACCCAAGAAGTATGATAAATTGGGCTCTTTGGTGGATTAACAATTAGTGTCCCTTCAAACTTTTATTCTTTAAGTAAGTGTTCAACAATTTAAAGTTTTACAGCTGAGAGCTGTATGGAGAAGGAAGAACACCCCAGACAATGGCTCAATCTCTCCTCTTTTCCCAAGAAAAATTGAGAGTTTGCCACAAATTAATACATTCCATTAAGCAAAAGAAAACACTGAAATCAGCCAGAGCTATTTGAATTGAGATAGTGTGTGTGCGTGTGTGTGTGTGTGTGTGTGTGTGTGTGGTGTGGTATGATGTGGTGTGGGGTGGTGTGGAAGTACGTGCACAAGCATGTATGCACATGTAGTGGGAGGGAACATCTGGATAAAATTCTTTCCTTTGCCTTATTTTAAAGATAATTTAAAAGTACCTCATTTTAACTTCCAGGAGAAGAGTTTGGATAAACATATGTTATTTTAGTATGCCATTGATAATTCACCGTCTCTCATAGATGAGTGCTCCAACAATTTCTTCTTTTACTCTTAAACTGGCTCTTGCCAAAAATTTAGTTTGATACCAACTAGATATAGGGAATATTGTGAAGGTCTGAAAGCAGAATGGAACGAAAGTTTATTCTATTTACTCTATTTATTTATTTAAAAAATTTTTTGAGTAAACTCTACCAGATGTGAGGCTCAAACTCTGAACTTTGAGATCAAGCGTTGCATTCTCTGCCAACTAAGCCAGCCAGGCACCTATGGAAGGTGATTTAAAAATTTTTTTTAAATTTAGTTTTGAGAGAGAGAGACAGAGTGCAAGTAGGGGAGGGGCAGAGAGTGAGAGGGACACAGAATTCGGATGGGGGGGTCAAACTTAAGAACTACAAGATCGTGACCTGAGCCAAAGTCAGATGCTTAACTGACTGAGCCACCCAGGCACCCTTGGAAGGTGATTTTAAAGTGAAACACTGGGTGGGTTAGGACAGAGAATTGAAATTAAGAGTCATCCATAGACAATTGATCAGGGTCAATAACTAGCAAAATTTAAGTTGATAAAATAAACAATGGTCTCAAAGTTTAGATCTAGTTCTTTCTCTTGCAAACAATGTGATTTTAGGCAAAACTTTTGAATCAGTTTCATCATCTGAAACTTAGGGTATTTACTTAGTGTTTTTTCATATATATACATATAATATACATATGTATATATATCTGGTTTTTGTATATGTGTTTACATATAAACATATGTCTAGTCCTTGTCATATATATATACATATATATATGCATACACACATATGTAAGCTTTTTAGGGGAGAGCTTTAAGAACAAAAGACTCCAGTAATTAAGCAACGACAGCTAACAAACAAGATGGGTTCCCTCACGTCAAGGGAGAGAAACCAAAATTTTAATCAGGTCAAATGATCATGAGACTGAATGACCATCAGCACAGCCTGCAGTGACAAGCTTGCCTAAATTTCAGCGAAATTCACAGAAAGACTTCTGCAACACATCTTATCATGCTTCTCAGAGATTGCCGCATCCTAAAGTTGCTACCAGAAATAATGTCACTCTGCTCCTACAGTTGCTTTTTGGAACATGATCTGATCAACCTCCATAAATACCAAATACCTCAAATACCAAACTTGAAGGTTTTGCCTATTTAACCCTAAACTTAAACCTTCTCCTTTGGAGCATACTTTCAGTTTGTAGACAAAGGTTATGTTTTTCTGGTTTGCAAACTACATGGCAATAAAGGGTTCCCTTGCCTCTGACAAATCTTTGCATCACAGGAATTTTTATTGGCATTCCTTAATGTCAGAAGTGGGATGTATAATGACTCCCAGACCCCACTCCACATCCTCTCAGACCAACGCCATCAGGCTCAATTGCTCCTCAGTGATGTCGGGAGATGTTCACGAGCACCCTGTCACATCCAAGTTCTCCCACATTTTCTGGTGAAGATCTCGGAAGTTTTTAGGCTTCGTAAGAATCCTACCCTCCAGGAGGGTCTTCATTAAAATTGTGAGACTTCATGCTCCAGAAGGGCTGGTCCCTCATTCAGGTTTGACTGCTACAACACGAAACAATGTTGTTGTTTGGGACCTGAGGCTGACCAATCTCAATAAGGACACAAAATTTGCAGTTTTTGCTTATTGAACCCCAAGCCAAAAGCTTCCCCTTAGGAGCATACTTTTAGCTTGTAGCCAAAGGCTATATCTCCCTGGTTTGCAAACTGTATGGCAAAAAAGCTTTCCCTTGCCTCTGATCAACTCCTTGCATCCCAGGAATTTTTGTTGACAGCTTTTAATAAGTATATTTATCATGTAGTAAAGACTAAACACTTTGTAAATATTCATTCATTCCTCAGAGCAACCCTGTGATGGAGGTGCTGTTACACCACATTTTGCAGAAGTATAGAAGGTTAGGATATAAAGCTAATGAGTGACAGAGATGGGACACTGTGACTGGAACACTGGGTGTCTGTTTTCAGAACCTGTATTAACCTTTCCACTATGATACTTAGCCAATTTACAGAATTACTGTGAAGATTAAGTGGAAAATTTACCTTTCCATAAGATAATTACCTTAATATACTTACCTATCACTTGTAGTGTTTTTAGTTTCATGGACTGCTTTGAGAATCTGGTGAAATCATTGATACTATGCCAGCAAAATACATAGATATACAAAGTATAAAAATTACTTTGCCATTTCCAAGATTTTATAGACTTCAAGAAGTCCTTCATGGACACCGGGCTAACAAAAAGCCTGACAAGTCAACCTGGTTGGATCTCCTGAAGTTCCGTCTCTTACCACGAAAAATAAGGCTGAAAATACAGTGGTCTACTTCTCAGCTACTAGTTTCAGAGCTGAGAGATATACATATAATTTAGAGATAAATTCCATATGACTCTAAATTACTTAACTGGGTGTTATTCAGAAGTCTTGGTTTAAGTTTCCTTTGCTAGTTTATATCCAGGGCTAAACATGGAGTAGGGGAGAACAAGTTTGGCCAAAGTGTTTGGACTTTGTGGATTCCGAAATACAGTATTTGAAAACTAGTCTGGAGGCGTGGGTGACACTTAGCCATCCTGGGTTGCAAGAATCACAGCTTGCCAGCTTTCCCAGATTTGCTCTTTGACCTCAATTATCTCTACATCCTTTCTTCATTAGAGCACATTGGGAGAGTCAAAAAAATGGTGCCGTTCAGGACCACGTTAAGGAAAACCTTTCTTGCAAGATGTACATTTCTCCACTTTTTCTGACACTTAAAAAATTCTGAATAGGGTCATTATGTTGTTTGAAACCCCATTATGATTCAAATCAGTAAGTTCAATAGAGAAAACCCACTGAACAATTAACTGTGGTTTCTAATAGCTGTTCATATTCTTGCCAGCAGACACAACAGCAAACTCATAGTGTTTACCACTGATTACTAAGACCAGAAGGCAAGAAAAAAAAGCATTGTCAGTTTTGTTTTGGTTTCCAATTGGTTGTTTCTCTAAAAAAGATGCAATTGTCTTTTAAATCAAATTCTTACCCCCCCTTTTTTAATTCTATTTCATGTTGATAGGTCCAATTACTATTAATGAAGAAGTAAAGAACAGTTGTATAACTTAGCATTATTTAAAATTTTCTCCAGTTGCTTCAAAAGCAGCTGCACAGACACTGACAAGATCATTTTATGATTTTAAAAACTTAAGCTAAAACATTTTGGTGTGTATAAAAAAATGCCAAAAATCTCTGCTTTGATGTGAGCCACTGAAGTTGGCAAGAGAGAATCTGTGTGTGTGCGTGCGCATGTGTGTGTGTGCATGTGCGTGTGCATGTTTAAACTGGTCCATGAGTTAACAAAGCCCAGTTCGTGGGGCGCCTGGGTGGCTCAGTTGGTTAAGCGTCTGACTTCAGCTCAGGTCATGATCTCACAGTTCGGTTTGTGAGTTCAAGCCCTGTGTCAGGCTCTGTGCTGCCAGCTAGCTTAGAGCCTGGAGCCTGCTTCAGATTCTGTATCTCCCTCTATCTCTGACTCTCCCCTGCTCACGCTGCCTCTCTCTCTCTCTCAAATAAATAAAACATTAAAAAATTTATAAATAAATAAATAAATAAACTATAAAACAAAACAAAACAAACAAACACACAAAAAAACCCCAAAGCCCAGTTCTTTACTGCTTCAGGAAATTTTACCTATTAAGCTTTCACTACCCTGGTCAAACACATTCTACCAATTTAAATTCTGTTTCTAAACTGGGGTTTTGCTCAACTTGAAAGGTGATTCATAAAAAATTGGTAAGCATCAATATCTATGTTCTAGGGAAAGTGCAGAGAGATAAATTAACTCAACCATTAGTGGAATTTTGCAGGTTTTGTTCCCATTAACAATTCTGAAGGAAACAATGCAAATTTAGTAGTTTCATATCATACTTTCTAGTTAGCCAAAACTATTGGCCAATGATATTCAATGAGACAGTTTATAGAAATACTTTTGTCCTTAGAGGGAAAAGCCACTTTGCAATACTAAGCTCGTGGTATGATCAGGATACTTATTAAAAATGGGTACTCTTCATATTCATCAATATGATAGAAACATTTTTTAAAGAAAATTGGCTTGGCTCATAGAATGTCTCAGATTCTCTAATATAGTAGCACTTTATCTGCCACACATTAGTGGGAATGGATCAGTTTATTCACCCGTTCATCCATTCATTTATTTATTCAATACATATTTTTTTTAATTAAAATTCTTTAAAGTAGGAGTCCACAAACTTTTTCTTTAAAGGGACTGATAGTAAATACTTTAGGCTTTGTGGGATGTAAGATTTCTTTCATAAATATCTAATTCTGCAGTTGTGGTGTCAATGATTGGGAGTGGCTGTGTTTCAATAAAGCCATATTTATAAGAACAGAGAGCACCTGGGTGGCTCAGTTGGTTAAGATTTTGACTCTTGGTTTTGGCTCAGGTCATGATCTTGTGGTTTCGTGGATTCAAGACCCACATCAGACTCTGTACTGGCAATGTGGAGCCTGCTTGGGATTCTCTCTCTTCCTGATTCTCTGCCCCTCCCCTGGTTGTGCTCTCTCTCTGTTTCTCTCAAAATGAAATAAACATTGGGGCGCCTGGGTGGCTTAGTCGGTTAAGCGTCCGACTTTCGCTTAGGTCATGATCTCGCGGCTCGTGGGTTCGAGCCCCGCGTCGGGCTCTGTGCTGACTGCCAGCTCAGAGCCTGGAGCCTGTTTCAGAGTCTGTCACTCCCTCTCTCTCTGACCCTCCCCTGCTCATGCTGTCTCTCTCTCTCTCTCTCTCCTAGAAATAAATAAAACATTAAAAAAAATTTAAAAAAAATGAAATAAACATTAAAAAAAGAAAATGAAAGAAATTTAATGAGCAGTTAAAAGCTAACTTCAATGCTACTATGTGAAATTAAATAATACCCCATGAAGATGTTTATTCCATTATCAAATTTAGGATAACAAAGATCTTCTTGGGAACAGAGATAACAGTACTCTGGGGAAAACTTTCAGTTCATAAAGTAAAAAAATTACTGGGTAGGTACAATTTATTGGTAGAAAATTAGACTCTCTTGGAAAAGTTTGTGATTTTTTAAACATGAATAACAAAGAGGTCTTCTCTCGTGTTTCTATATTCCTACCATGATTGTATGTAAAACCAGCTCCCTCTAGTGATGACAATCATTCTTTTCACCAAGAAAGCGAGAGGCTTTCTTGATTATGTATATAAAACCCTTTGGAATTGAATCTCAAAATATACACCTGAGAGATCAAGTTTTACTGCAGAGAAGATAAAAATTCTAATAGACTCCTGAGTTATTCTTTAACACACTTTCTTATTTGAATGCTATTTTAAAAACATAGTCATATGGGGTGACCTTGATGTCCTCTGATTCAATTTGTTCTGCTTGCTCCCAGGCAATTGAATCAGCTCTTTTATATCAAATAGAAATCAATTCAGTTTTTGAAAATCCAATTAAGAAGTGATTCAATGTAAAGATACGAATTTTTTAAAATGCCTATTTCCACACAGAAATACATAATTTAAACCTACATATCTAACATTCAATTTCTTTCATATTCTTTGGTATCATTGAGAATGAACACTTAAAGGGTAACTTTAATAATGTAAAAACATCAGATAACTATTGAAAAATGCACTCCTTCCCAGAACCCTTGAAGTTTGGCTATAGTTGATATGATGTAGACCAGCAGTTGGTAACTTTTTCTGCAAAAAAGAAAAGAGGGGGTGCAAATAGTAAATATTTTCAACTTTACAGGCCATATTGTCTGTGTTGCAAGTACTCACATCTGCTATTGGTGCAGAAAAGCAAGCATAGACAGCATAGAGATGAATGAGTGTGGCTGTGTTCTGCTAAAAGATCATTTTCAGAAAAAGATAAGCTCATGACTCTTACATAGATAAAAAAAAAAACTTATGTAAGGATTTTATTCTACTTACACGAGGGAACAGATAGATGCTACAAATGGTTCCAAGGAAAAGTCAAAAGGCACCAATTTATATGGAGTAAACGAGTTGAATTGCAAGTGGATGCAAACTATTTTCCACAAAGGAATGAGAAGCTGGATGAGAGCTGTGGATGGTTTGCTGACCCCTGGACTTCTGATGTATGGTCTGCGTTTTCTCAACCAGGCAAAGATAAAGTAGGTCATAAAACAAATAAAAGTATAAGAGACAAACCTCACAAGCAGCATTTGGAATATGCTATCTCTCTGACCCCTGTGAGCTAATTTATAGGCAGTACTAAGATGTTTGAAAAGCAGGCTAGTCATATTTATTGCTCATTTTCAAAACATTTGGTCTGTAGGCATGTATAATGTGTTTGCATGTGTAGGTATGTAGATAAAAAATGATGCAAAAAATGAGCTTTAAAAACTAAAACATAAGAGAGGAAATATGTAAATAGAAAATAGAAGAGTAGGATGGTAGAAAGTGGGGAGGGAGAAAAGCTACTGCTTTGAAAAGACTAAAAAGGAGTTACCAGCTCCCTGAGTTTTAAGAAAGAAAAAGAGATAAAACATATTTACAATTAACAAAAAAAGCTAACTATAAAAATACTTAATAGAATTCTACATGTAATTTTATGAGAAAGATTAGAAATTCTAGAAGACATGGCTTATTCCTAAAATTATTAGTTATAAAACTTGAAAAGAATAAGTAGAACTTAGTAGCTCAATTAGCACAGAGAAGATTGAAAGAGTAAGATAGTTTTACCACTAGGATTAGATAATTCTACAGGTGGATTCAAACTAACTTTAAAAGAAAGATTATTTCAAATTAATTTAAATTATTCCAAATTCTACAAAAAGATGAAAGCTGACATAATTAATATCAAAATGTAACAAAAATAGAATGGAAAAAAACCCCAAACTATAGTCCAATTTCACTTGTAAGGTGTAAGTTCAATTCAGCAAAATGTTGAATGAATAAGACAATGTTGAACTTGTGGGTTTAATTTAAGGAGAGTTTAATATCAGAAAATCCATTAACAACAAATTAAAACAATAACATATACTTAATATATTCTGAAAAATACATTTTCTACATTAAGTGAAATAAAAGAAAACTTCCTAAATATGATAAACGAAGCCCAAGCCCAAAAGAAAACTATATCATTCTAAACTTGGCACACTAAAACTTGTCTTTAATATAAAAAAATAAAGGTCATTTCCTTTCAATTAATTAGTCGCTCAACATCTTTTTGGTAATTTTAGCAAATGTATATGACAAGAAGATAAAAAATGGACATAAGTATTAGAAAAGACAATATAAAAGTCATCCTTTTTGCTGAGATACTATGATGGGTTTACCTAGAAAATTCACGAAAATATAAATAAAAATAAAATAATCAGAATAAAAGAATCAAATAAAGTAGCTAGAAACCAGAAACACTACAGAAACCAACAGTTTTTCTTCACATGAGCAATCAACAGATGGAGGGAAATCACACATTCCTTTACTCCAGTGGGGGAAAAGTCCTATAAAATATGTAAGAGTAAATTTAGAAAGAAGTAATGGTACATATGGGAGTGTAGAGACTCTAAAATCTTAATTAATGACATAAAACTGAAAGGAAAAAAGAGAAAGAGACATTCAATATTCTTGTTTTTGTAACTTATGAAGCAAGTAAATAGAAAATCAGTAAGGATATGGAAAAGGTGAATAACTGTATCAAAAAAGTTGACCTTATTGAAACATATAAAATAGTCTACTTAAACAGAGAAGAACACATATTTCTTTAAAATGCACATCAAAGTGATTCTCACCAAGACTGAGCATACACTGATCCATGACATAAGTCATAAATATTTTTGAATAATTGAAATTATAGAGTATGTTCTCTGATCATAATGAATTTAATTTAGAAATCAATAAAAATATATCTTAAAAGTCTTCAAATATGACCACATGCTTCGAAATAGCACAAGGAAGTCACAGAGAAATTAGAGGTTTGGTGATATAAGTTTCATGTGGTTGTATTTATATGTCACATACATATGTTACATACATATGTTAAACACCAGATATACAGCCTTTATTATATATAAATTATAACTCAGTAAAGGTGATTTTTTGAAAATATTGATAGAGGAAGACAAGTTTTGTGTAGTTGTCAATTCTATAAAAGTTATGATTTTAAGTTAGTGTGTAAGATAGAAATTTGGTGTGCTTAAAATACAAACATATTTTCTAATATATATTTTTTATAATTTGTGTACCTTTTATTGAAAGTTGGGAAAAAAAGGCAGAAGCATGCATTGAAAATTTGCAAAAACAATTATATGGCCCTTAAACATATGAAAAAAATTATCAACCTCTTAGAATTAGAAAAATGCGAAATAAAGGTCCACTGTTTCTCACGTGCCATTTTTGGCTATCACACTGACAAAAATTAAAATGTAGGATAATGCACTCTGTCTGTGAGGCTATACATCCTTCCATTCACTGTTGGCAGAACTAAACAGATACAAACTGGAAGGGAATTTGACAATATCTAACAAAACTACATATGCATTCTTGTTTTGATCCAGAAATTTCACTTCTAGGAATTTTCACTTCAACAATAAGAACGTATATATGCATAAAGTTATATAGTTATATAGTTAGTAGTGCCACTGTAGCACTATTTTGTAATTGTGAAAGAATCTAACTGCCAAACATAGAACTGTTGTTGGATTAATTGTGGTATAACCATATAATGGCATACCATGCAACTATAAAAAAGAATGAGGCAGACCTCTATTGAACTTAGAGTGATTTCCAGAAATATTAACTAAAAAAATGCGAAGTATGAGAGTACCTACCTTTTTAAAATAAGACTGAGAAATAAGAATAAACATACATCTACTCATTTGCTCAAAAAGAAACACAGGAAGCATAATCAAGAAATTAGTGAGATTGGTTATCTATGGGATATAAGTGAGAAAGAGTATAAAGAATGGAGGAAAGGGGTGTCTGGGTGTCTCAGTTTGGTAACTTTTTAAGCCCAGGTCATGATCTCATGGTTTGTGGGTTCGAGCCCTGAGTCAGGCTCTATGCTGACAGCTCAGAGCCTGGAGTCTGCTTCAGTTTCTCTGTCTCTCTCTCTGCCTTTTCCCCACTTGTGCTCTGTCTCTGTCTCTCAAAAAAATGAATAAACATTAAAAATTTTAAAAAAGAATGGAGGAAATAATGGGATAGAAGTGGTGGGGTAGAGACACTTTGATGAATGTAACTTTTAGAACACTGTTTTACAAACTAAAAAAAAGAAAAAAGAAAATGAGAAAACCTCAACTATAGACTACAAGTAGAATGAGTAAATCTAACTCTATTTCACATGAATAATGTAGCCACACTGAAGTGAGGCAAGTGGGGAAAAGAGTCAACTTAAGCAACGTTCGGAAACAGTAATTTGATTAACTTCAAACTAAAGATAAAAAGAACTATACCCTGATATTGAATTCTAATTACGAGGTTTGTTTTTCACAGTGTTACAAGTTAACAGTTCTGAAATTACTTAATTTGGGGGGCCTGGGTGGCTCAGTAGGTTGAGTGTCTAACTTTGGCTCGGGTTGTGATCTCGTGGTCCGGTGTGTGAGTTTGAGCCCCACATTGGGCTCTGTGCTGACAGCTCAGAGCCTGAAGCCTGCTTCCAATTCTGTGTGTCTCTCTCTCTGCCCTTTTCCTGCTCATGCTCTATCTCTTTCTCTCCCTCAAAAATAAATGAACTTTAAAAGAAAAGGTAAATGAAATTACTTAATGTGTATTGTAAGATGGAGGAAATAAATATATTGTATACAATGGGATTAAGGTTTCTTATTGCCAGAAGAAAGGGAGAAGGTTGGAATAAACCTTTTTGTGTTGAATCAGAATCTGAGCTATACATATAGGTATTTTTAAATATTATAGATATGTAGATATAGACAGATTTATACAGGTGTGTGTGTGTGTGTGTGTGTGTGTGTGTGTTATTTTCTACTCTCTGCTGAAAGGACCTAGATACAATGACGTTCCAGTAGCAGTGAGATTACTTAATGCCCACATCTGATTTCTGAATACCATTCTCCACTAAAAGGAACCACTCCTTGAGGAAATGGTGGAGTCCAGCATGGGTTTGATAAAATGCAAGATAAGCCTGAAACACTTTTTGTGTCAGAAAGTAAGGTAATACTAGTACTAAAAATGGCAGCATGTCAAAAAGACAGAGGAGCCAGTTTAAAGGGCATCCCACGGTCTAGTATTGGGCAAGTTGAATAAAAAATGATTATTATAAAAATTATAATCATTTAAAACATGGAAATCTATGAGTTCATAGATTTCTTAGAGTTCATAGAGTCTTAGAGAGAAAGGGAGTGGTGGAGTTTTATTTTCCAGAAATTTTACCCCTATACCAATAAGCATGTGGTAAAGAATCCAAACTATTATAGTTGGTAAGAATTTAAGATCATTTCATGCTTCTATCATTTTATAATGGAGAAACCAAGGTCCATAGCAAGGAAAGTAACTTGACTAAGATGAACCCATATCTTGCTACCTTATTCAGAGTTCTTGTTCAACACAGTTCAATACCCTAGTCCTGCTGCAACTGACGGCTTTTCTGTAATCAATATTCTTCTCTCTTCCAATATCTATGAGAAACCATCACGTTTTAGGTTTTATTACATAGAGTCCTTAACTTGAATTAGTTTGCCAAATTTCAAGTCCAAATACAACTTTATCATTCCAGGGTTTATATCTTTGGGAATGGATGGTTATATCATAAACCTGTCAGTACAACTTCAATCATACAAAAAGCATTAACGATATTATTTTAAACTAATATAAGTAATTTCTTCTTTTTTTATTATTTGAGAGAGAATGAGTGGGGCAGGGGCAGAGAGAGAGGGAAAGAGAGAGAATCTCAAGCTGGCTCCATGCTCAGCATGGAACCCGATGTGGTGTTTGATCCCACGACCCTGGGATCCAGACTTCAGTCATAATCAAGAGTCGGACACTCAACCAACTGGGCGCCCAGGTTCCCCATAATTAGTTTCTTTTTATAAATTACACACGCTCATGTAAAATTGATGAAATGTATGGTTTTTGAAAAGGTGTGAGAGAATCCAAATCCTTCGGTCAGGGTGATCTCATTTTCTCATTAATCTTTTCTGAGAAAAGCTATTATCTTTCATCATCCTTTTCTTCACTTGAAAATGTTGAATTATCTAATACCATCTGGTCTTTATCACTTATGCCAGTTAGTTTTATGTAATTTGAATTGATTACGTTAACCTTAGAAAAAGTGCTGTTGTAAATAATGTACGATAGGCACATAATAACATATAAAACATATTGTTGTAAACTAAAATGTATTATAAAATATTCAAGAAAGTTATACCCAAGAGAGGTTCAAATGCATGTTGGTAACAAGCTGATAAAAGAAAAAAAATCATTTTGGTTGCACTGAATCAAAAAGACATGGTAAAATTAAGCTATACATTAAAACTTCTGGTTTACAATCTATTAAAATATATAATATATTGCTATAAAAACTCTAAGATTCAATGCACTTACATACAATGAAACCCACCAAAATATGACAGGTCTACGTTATTTAGAATTGGAAATTGCCCCAACAGCATAATTTACTCACATTGCTCACAATATCAAGTATTTTACTGTATTCTTAAAATGGAATAAACTTTATCCACCAGAAATAAAGCAAAGGTTAATTAACTAATTAACTTATTAAAGAAAAATAATCTTCTTCACATTTTTTTGAAAGAAGTAAAGTAAGTGAACAGGAAGGAGGAAAAGAATTGAAGGGAAAAAGGTAGAATAGAGAGAGAATAAATAAATACTAACTGAATAATTTACTAGATTTTTATATAGTTACATTATTTGGTCAGTGTATAATTTTCATAATGAATTTTCATTTATGTGTTAAAAGAATAGATATATTAAAGGACAATAACTTCTCTTGAATTGAAAGTCCCATATAAAAACCATACTTTCCATTTCATACTGAATTTAAAGCTAACTCTCAATTATTTGTGCTGTTGGTATATGTTGGCAAAATATAATTAAATTTCTTATTTAAGACACCAAGTAGGGGGGACGCCTGAGTGGCTCAGTCAGTTAAGCATCTGATTCTTGATTTAAGCTCAGGTCATGACGTCATGGTTGTGAGATGGAGTCCATGGTCGTGCTGGGTGAGGAGCCTGCTTAAGTTTCTCTCTCTCTTTCTTTCTCTGTCTTTCTCTGCCTCTCTCTCCTGCTCGCTCTCTCTCTCTCAAAAAAAAAAAAATTCTCAAGGACATGTTTTATTTTATTTTACTTTGCAGTTTCAACTAATTATTCATTTATGTTTTTATTAAATTTAATTTTAATTCCAGTGATTCAACAATTCTGCACTGTTTTACTTATGTTTTTAATGATTATGGAGATTTGTTAAAAGTGTTGTTTATTTATTTATTTTAGGGGGAGAGAGAGAGAGAGAGAGAGAAAGCACAAACAGGAGGGGCAGAGAGAGAGGGAGACACAGAATCGAAAGCAGGCTCCAGGCTCTGAGCTGTCAGCACATAGCCCCACTCAGTGCTTGAACCCACAAACAAGGAGATCATGACCTAAGTTGGATGCTCAACTGAGCCACCCAGGCGCCCCTACTTTTTTAATCTGAGTCATTAATTTCTAAGCCCTCAACATCAAATATTTTTTCAGGACTGTTAAAATTGCAGAACTAGACTGATTAATGTTTGACATTATATTCCTCTCCTTTTTCATCAAATGATAGGGATATTCATGAGGAGTGAGATGGAGGAGAGAACAAAGAACAGCAGTAACATAATTTGCCCATCAGGACTTAAGTACTGGAAGGTTGATTGCATTTGAAAACTGATGTAATGATGGAGACATTTAAAAAAAAACCTGAATTGTTAAGAATGATGAATTAGAAAATACAAAAAGACATATTATCTCTGGCAGTTCTTAAATAAATACTTATTTTTAACTTTAATTTTTCCTAAAAACACAACTATTTCTGATTTAGAAGTTCAGTATATGTAATATACACTGGAGTATATAAATACATTGCCCTTTAGGGCATTTAGTCAGCCTATTATGGATTGAATTATCTGTGATTTGCTCTCTTCCTTCTGGTTATATTAATGAAGGGAACTGTTTCATGGCATCTTATGTCTCATCACAATTAATTCCAAATTAACAGAATATAGTTTATTCAGGGCAATCAACTCAAATCAACTTGATTATTGACAAAATACATTCAGAGAGAAAATGTTAAATCAGAACTTTCATTCCAGAGAATAAGAAATGGGAAGATACTCAGAAAAAAATAATTTTATGTTAGAATATAAGCCTCCCATTCAATCTTCATATCTGGTTTAGACAGGTTTTCTTTATTTCTCTTTCTCCTTCCTTCCCTTTCTTCTTTTCTTCACAGGTCCTTTGTACAGGGTTTTTTAAGGTGATTTTTTGGCAAAATGTGAAAAACATAAAGAGCAATCATATTCTATATCCTTTTGAAAATGAGAACCCATCAGCTCTGGAAGTTTTTTTTATAAGTGTTAGAAAGTTCATGAGCAAATAGTGTATAAATGCCTATTTTATTATATCAACGAACATAAAACTACTTAGAAAAAAAACCAACAATAGTTAGTGGCAATATGAAAGGCCAGAGTGGTTTCCGATGAAGTTACTTGTAGATGTTATCTTCCAAATTTTCCAGTAGTAATTCTAGACTGCCAAGGAGTCATCTGCTCTAATATTGAGATAAAAGGGGAAAAGTGAACAAAAGGAAAGTTTTAGAAAGGGAGAACTGGTTGAGCCTTCCTCTATGAGAAAAGTCCAGAACTATAAAGTTCATTGGGATCATCTCCAGACTTTAGAAAAAGTGTGGGTTAATCTTTAGAAAACTCTACTAAGGAAGAAAAGTGAAATTTCCCAAGATGCTTTGTTTATCATCTAAAACTCAACACATACAAAAATTAATCCATCATCTTCCCAATAATAAGTTAATGAAATAATCCAGTAACCTATCAATTTAACAAGAAATCTGGGAGGCATTCTAGATTAATATCCATTGCTAATGATTCCATACGTCTCTTGATCATTTTACTTCCTTAACACTGTAAATATCTGCCCCGGCCTCTTCATTCTCATAATTTTGGTGCAGTCTCTCATTAACTCCCTGGATTATCGAAATTTCCTTCTAAATGATTTGCTTGTATTTTAAAATTTTTTTTTAATGTTTATTTATTTTTGAGAGCGAGAGAAAGACAGAGTATAAGTGGGAGAAGGTCAGAGAGACAGAGAGAGAAAGACACAGAATCCAAAGCAGGCTCCAGGCTCCCAGCTGTCAGCACAGAGCCTGACACGGGGCTCAAGCTCACAGACTGCGATGTCACGACCTGAGCCGAAGTCAAATGCTCAACCGACCTAGCCACCCAGGCCCTCCTGATTTGTTTATATTTGAGTCTCTGTACCTTGCAATCTATTTGTCACATGATCAGCATAGTAATTTTCCAGAAAAAGAGAAATAAGGTCATATTGTTATCATGAATAAAACATTCAGCTAAACCATTTGCATAGTATATAAAGTCCTCCAACATTTGGCCATTTTTTTTCTCTCCCTAATTTCATGCTCTATTGCTTCCTCTGCCATACACATACCCTATGCTTATCATATTAGACCATTTACAGTACCATATTTACAGTAACCTCTCTCAAAAATGTTCTTTCATGTTTCCATTCATTTGCACATAATGTTCCCTGTACTTAGGATCCTCTTTTCCCAACCCCTTCTCATAAACTGCCACCTCTTGTTCAAGACCCATGCAAGAATTTTTTTCTCTTGGAACCCTTCCCTGGCTCTTCCTAGCCTACGTAATCCTTTGTTCTATCACTGTACACTGAGCACGTGTGCCATTTTCCTCTCATACTAAATTGGAATGACTTATTTATAAATTTCTCTCTCTTCCTAGGCTGTGGATTTCGAGAAGTGATGCCTTTTCATCTTTATATGTGGGCACCTTATGTTTAGTCAAAAATGTTACATGAATGGATAACTGAATTAATAAATCAATGTGGTTTTTTAAAATTTCTTTAACATTTATTTTTGAGAGACAGAGTGAGACATAGCATGAGCAGGGGAGGTGCAGAGAGAGAGATACGGAACCTGAAGCAGGCTCCAGGCTCTGCGCTGTCAGCAGAGCCCGAGGTAGGGCTCAAACTCACAGACCGCGAGATTATGACCTGAGCTGAAGTCAGAGGCTTAAGTGACTGACCACCCACGCACCACAATAAATCAATGTTCTAATGATGCTAAGACAGAGAGGTATTTAGAGTTTTGTCCAAATATACCGCATGAATGAGGGGTAGGTCCAGAAAAAGATTATGGTGCCTCCCATTCCTTTCTTTTCCTCAGATGCTCAGACCATGATTCACTGTTTCAGTAACGACAGAAGATGGAAGAATTTTAATTTTTCTAACATAAAAGTATCCACCCAAAGAAACTATCCACTGTGCCCCACTGTGTGGCTTTTGGAGTAAAAATGGGTCTTGATGTTCTAGCTGCATTTTTGGGGAGCGTTCTTTCTTTCTAGGCACAATATGCCCAGAATAGATTCCTGGAGCACTGGTATTTGAATAAGGGAACTAAACTAAAAATGTCCTAAGTAGCTCAAAAGAAAATTGATGTCAAGAGCAACTGTTGCCTGTTTTTTCTTTTGCTTCTAAAATAGATTAAGCACTCATTATTCTTTCCTGCCGTGAATTAAAAATTTGTCTGGATATGTTAGCTATGATGTTCCTTGAGATTTCAAGTCCAGGAAAAAAAAAAACATTATTTAAAAGTGGTAGGTTGATATCTCCTTGAGTCATTAAATATGTTTTAAAGTTTTGTACAATGTAATTCTGATTCTAAAGTAACTATGATTTGAGAAATCTTTTATTTAAAAAAATTGTTCTGGACTCTCTATAGAAGCATTTAAGAAGCATTTATCATGCGGCTAATCCTGTTCTTCAGACTACGTATTATAAGGCAGTAAGATACATTTCCTTTTCTCATGAGTATAGAGAAGACATCAAAAACCTGTAAAAAGAGTTAAATATTTGAGTAAGTAAAAAAGTGAAATTTTTTACACAGTGTAGTTTTTTCTTTTTTCAAGTTTTAATTTAAGTTCCAGTTAGTTAACTTAGTGTGTAATGTGTAGAATTTAATGATTCATCACTTACATACAATGTCCAATGCCCATCACAAAAAGTGCAAAGTTATTAGCCACCTTTTAAAAAATGTTTATTTATTTTTGAGAGAGAGACACACACACACACGAAGAAAGCATGAGCAGGGGTGGAGCAGAGAGATAAGTGGACAGAAAGAGAGGGCCACAAAGGATCCGAAGCAAGCTCTAGGCAGGCAGCAGAGCCTGATGTGATGCTTGAACTCATGAACTGTGAGATCATGAGCTGAGCCGAAGTTGGACCCTCAATTGACTGAGACACCCAGGTGTCCCAACAACTTTTATAAGCCTTATAAATCTGCATCTCCTTATGCCTTGTCTCAGTGCATTGAAAGAAGCACATGATCTCATTCTGATAGCCTTGAGAAATAATGCTATTCTTTCAATAGGTTTTCTTGTGGAAATAGCATAGGAAATTAGGTAACATAGTGCACTACAAAATTTGCTAAATACCATCTTCTGATATTTGAAATTCCTCCAGGATTTCATTTTTTGTGGCATCTCTTCTCTTGCTATCCACAAAGTCCCCTCACTGCCACACTTCCCTCCAACCACTCCTTGTTCTCTCTCTTCCACCATCTCTAGCTCACATTTAAAGCACATGACCCTCCCCCACTGAGTAAAGCCTCCAGGAATATGCTTTCAGTTCCTTGTGCTGATTGTTTATCATAAAAAGAACAGCTCTTCTGAAATTCAGGTGAATAAAATGCCCCATTCTATTAAATATCATAATGCAGAATATGATTAATATGTAAAAAAGAAAATAGAAAAAACTAGTGCTATGATATTCAGTATTGAAAAATCACTCTGCATTGAAATGCTGACCTAAGACTTTGTGGAAGGAGAGGGAATCTACTGAGCCAGAGAGAGAGATGACAGAGCTAAGAGGAGGTAAACAGAGGAGAACCAGTCTATGTAAGATGCCGATGAGAAACATCATGTGGATCAAGAATGAATGCAAAATGTTCATAGCAGCACTTTCAACAATAGCCAAATCATGGAAAGAGCCTAAATGCCCATCAACGGATGAATGGATCAAGAAAATGTGGTTTATATATACAAGTGAATACTACATGGAAATGAGAAAGAATGGAATCTGGCCATTTGTAACAACGTAGATGGAACTCGAGGGTGTTATGCTAAGTGAAATAAATCAGGCAGAGAAGGACAGATACCATATGTTTCACTTCTAAGCGGAACAGGAGAAACTTAACAGAGGAACATGGGGGAAGGGAAGGGGAAAAAGTAGTTAAGGAGAGGGAGGGAAGCAAACCATGTGAGACTCTTGAAGACTGAGAACAAACTGAGGGCTGATGGGGGTGGGAGAGAGGGGAAGGGGGGTTATGGGCATGGAGGAGGGCACTTGTTCAGATGAGCACTGGGTGTTATATGGAAACCAACTTGACAATAAACTATAAAAGAAGAGAAAAGAATGAATGTGTATTTGGGCAGACAATACATTCTTAGAGGCTGGAGGATTCGAGAAAGATGGTCAAGGTAGACGATACTGAAGAGTTATTTGTAAACCTAGAATTCTCAAGACATGTACAGTTCTTGGGCATTATGCAATTAAATGATCCTCTAGGTCATAGGCAGTCATTATGGGTGTTCTGTTGCTAAATAGCACAATGATAAAAGAGGAATTGAAGAGGGGACACACGAGAGACGGATATCCTAAAAGGGAGAGGAGATGATGCAAACATAAAATAATGAAAGATAGCTGGCAGATATGGAGAGAAATGGGAAAGAAATAACTTGTCTATTTATTTCTACACCCACTGATAGTTTCGACAAGAAATCATTCAGCAGGCTCATTTCGTCATTTTTATAAGGACCCAAATAAATAATGAAAGAACAAACTTGTTTATTTCTCTTTCTTTTTGGCATTACCATTGTTACCTAAGGAAGAAACAAGAGGCATAGAATATTTTTTTTAATGTTCATTTATTTTTGAGTCAGAGAAAGAGCATGAGCAGGGGAGGGGCAGAGAGAGAAAGGGAGGGAGAGAATCCCAATCAGCCTCATTGCTGTCAGCACAAAGCATGATGCAGGACTCTATCTCACCAACTGTGATATAATGACCTGACCCAAAATTGAGAGTCAGATGCTTAACTGATTGAGCCAGTCAGGCGCCCCGAGGCATAGAATAATTTGATAATTAAATATGCATATAATTTTTACAATTTCAAGTTTTTTTGATTTGGAAAGTTGATGAAATTTTGAGGCAGACATTAAGTCATTTTTAATACAAAATCATTTTAATAAGCATCATTTGTAATGTTCTAAAAATGTTTCAGTTCTTTGAGTATTTGTAGAATGTCTGAGAATATTCAATTCTTATAAATTGCAAAGCTTCATATTTCCACACTCTGGGAATTTTGAGAATAATAATAAGTGATAAATATTTATTTTCTACACCTTTCAATTCTTCTAAACCATTCTCAAACAGGCCACAAGAATAGTGGCTATCCTTAAAATATATGAGCAATTCAATAACACTTTTATTATCACAAGTGCTAATGCACATTTAAAATATTTTTATTAAAAGCCTTAGAAGTTTCTCATTCACTTATCCCTGTATTTCCCTATAGACTCACTGGTTTAATGACCAACAGTGCAGTAATTAAGCATCACTTAAGTGTCATATGAAAGGGAAATGTTTTGCTTTCAACTACCAAGCACTTTACAACTCAGTCAGATATGGGTGTATGTGCATATGCAAGCATGAGTAAAGAGGAGAGAGACAGATTAGAGAGCCTTTTAGATTCTTTTTCAAATTAATGCCATTAAGTCCACTTATAAGAATAAAATATGGAGTACCTGAAGGTGTTATGCTCAGCTGGTCACAGGAGAGTGCTACAGCACCATTAAATTACCTGCTCTAAAATAACCGAAAGAAATCATGCACTGGAGAATGGCTTAATGTGCTTGAGTGAGCGTTGCCTTGCATGGTTGATTGAAAGAAATAATAGCACATGCTGGTAGAAATTATAGTAGAATACCAAATCTACTTCATAATATCTCCAGATGTTAAGAACGGAATGATAAAGTGTGACTGAACTATCTTGTGCTATAATTATTTTAATCTTTGCAGTGCTATTATAAAAGATTTCAATTTTGTCAAATTATCCTGTGCATTTTAAAATTCCCTTTCAGCCAGCTTTTAACATTTCCACTAAATTGTTCTACATTCATTGCAAGCCTCATCCTCTTGAGGCAATAGGAATGTGATATGTGGACAAGATCGCATTTAACAACCTGTTCTTCCTTGAAATAAAAGCTAAATAACAGAGAGGTGATTCTAGTCCTTGATAATGGGAATACTTTGCAGTCAAATATTTCTTTCACAGAATTTCAATAACTTTATGCATCACAATTCATTTTTAGGACTTAAAGGGAGGAACAATATATGATTCCTACTTTCTAGACAAAAACATTAAATCACCTCAGAATCCAAAAGAATCCATGTCAATAACTACAAGAACTGCAAGCCGGATTTCTGACATCTAGATTCTCCTGGTGAACAAAGCTCCTTTTTCCAATTTAATCATTAGTTTTATGAGGATCGCTTTATAAATTCACACTTGAGAGGGCTAGCAACATAATCAATCATGATAATTCACTGAACACAGAGAACCCTTGAAGAGAGGCTGCAATTATGTCAGGCTCCTATGGAAATTTTGAGATATTCAGGAAAATCATAGACACATTCTCCAGAGCAATGCAAAAACTGCACAGCACTCTACATATAACTTTAGGGGGGTGGATTACAGACTCCAGAACAACTGTTTAACAGAGTATTGTCTTTATGGCACATGGATTGGGATGGTTGTGTGTAGTTTCTATGGAGTTATGGCTTTACTATATGTCCAAGCCACAGCTCCTGCTTTTCTCCAGTGCTTATGTCAGGTGATCTCAACTTAATGTCATGCTTCTTAGACTATAGATTTGAGAGGAGAGAAATGTTAAACATTTTCTACCATTTAAGAGACTTAAAATCAAATATAAGAGAAGCTAAATTTGTGACCATGTTCTTCCAGAAAGCTTTTCAGTAAAATCAATGAGAAACTAAAAACCCCATTAAATTAATTTTTTTCTAATCAGCTGTATTGGAATGTGTAGAAAGAACCGAAAGTAATATTTTGAATGTTACATAGTCTTTCATATTTACCTAACAGTAAATATTAAGACTTAAAATATAAAAGCCAAAAATATGGAAGAATTATTTATTGAACCATTAATTTTCATGCTCCACACATAGCTTAGGTGCATCAAAATTATGGGACATGAAGGAGCCACGCAGGCTAGCATAAAAGGTATCCTGGTGATACAGTGTATGGAAAGTACATCAGTGGCTGGTAAGGCCTCCCCAGTATTATGGCTAGATACTAAGTAGCCCAAACTTGAACAATATATCACTCAGGGAGAGGGAGAGACTCGGAATTAAATTTGTAGATTTTAAAGACAATGATAAACTGTTTTGCTTCCTTTTTCCTTGCTTACCTGAACTTCTGCCAAGCAGGTTTAACTTTTCTTATCACTCTGTGTACTTGCATGGTGGACTAAACTGAGCAGCCTTTACAAGTTACAAGCAGCTTGTAGCGCTCCAGAAAATGAATAGTCCTATATGGTCCTTTTCAGCACCCACAGGTCATTTGCTACAAAATACTCTCCTGGTTCTGTTCATTTCCCGGGGGGAGGTGGGGGGGTGGATGTCAGAGTGGCAGCAAACTCCAGTAAGAGATACTAGAAATCAAGAAATACATCTGGAGAACAAGGGCATAAGGATGGCTCTTCTAGTCACAGGCTCCAGTTCTGTTGTGAAGGAAGGGACAGAAATATCCTTTCTTGGACTGGCCAGACTTTCATTTGCCACTCCTCAGAGGGTAATAGCATGGAATTCTCACATGAGAGGATGCATAACAGAGAACACCACACGATGCTCAAATTGGGTCTCACTTGAATCTAGTAGCTCATGTGGCCCACTTGCACCCCTGCCAATTTTATTCCAAAGGACCTCGATCTACCTTGACTACTCCTGAAGTAATCAATGCTCTAAAAACTATTTCTTCTCACCCCTAATCTTTCCTCCACTCCACTGTAATTTCTGCACTGCATCTTAACTAGGTTAAGAAAGATGTACAAACTAGTCTATAGTGCAGAAATGGCTTTCAAGGGCACTTGGTAAACAAAAGATATTTTTACTGCTGATGTTTCAGGGACTAGGGATACTCTGTGATGCTGGGGTCCAGCTCCAGCCAGTCTAGGGGTCCCTGAAGGATGGACGGGGTCGGTGAGACAAAGCGAGAGAGCCCCTAGATTCTTTCTGATCACCAGGCAGCCATCTCTGTCCTGTCGGTTTTGGTGTCTTTAATTACAGGTCAAATGATAACATGACATCAGAAAATGGAATTTTTACAATGGGTAATTCTTTGTGATAAGATGCTTTGGAAAGTATACAGAAACAGGTTCTACAGAAGTATTCTTGTAGAACTACCCCAATTATAGTGAGGTTGAGTAAATCTTACAACTAAGAAAATAACAGGGTGTTCTTAGTGAAAAACAGGATAACATAAACATTTGTTTTAAGTCAATAACGCTAAGATTAAGTCACAGGTTAAGTTGTAGATACCCATCCTCATCACAGCTGCTAGTGTAAGGAAAGGTGTTTGTGGAATGTAGTCCTTAGGGCCTATACATCACCAGTTAGCAAAGGTATATATAGTAACTTATGTTCTGCCCTTATCTGTTCCTTCTAAGTTAGGCTTTTTGTCTCCAGGCATGACTTAACTGTCCAGTTATATTCCTTATGGCACTGGAGAGCCAACCATATCTTTAAAGAGTTTAGCTCATTTCCAATACATAGAATAGCCTCTTTGAGTGCATTTGCCTTTGTGTCTAGCTTTTTGTCTATGATTTCTTGAATAGCTAGAGCATGAGAAAGATTTTTGTTTAGTTGATTTACATGTTGAGCTGTATGAACCTCTTGGACTAATGCAACAGTAGAAACAGAATTGTACACATAAAGGTCAATCTTTTATGCACAAGGGTCATTAGCCTGTTTATAGCTCAAGGGAAGTATCCAGGAAAACAGGACTTGCGGAGAACATGATGTCTGTTTCCATAATCACAAAAGAAGTTCCCACAAAAAGTTCCTTCACAAGGTGCAATCATCATACCAGGGCCAGAATAAGGGGACAAATTACTCCCGATACCAATCAGCAAGGTACCTTGGAGGTTGGTGCTCAAGTAGAAATAATTGAGTGGGGGTGGATATCGCTCTTCATCTGATGGCAAGAGCCTTGCAAACCTGCCTTTACCTCACAAGTTTTCTCGACTAGTGAGTTTGGAAATGGCTCCCAATACTGTGGAAAGTAAATGGAGTATATAGTGAGTAGCCATGGGCTAAATACCCAAGATTTTGCCTTTGGACAACAGAACAGCTTTCTGTTCTACAGAATTTCCTATCACTCATCTTGTCCACTTAGAGAAGAAGGTATCTGAAATCCATCATTTTTGTACATCTTTCCCTGTCCAAGAAGACCTTCCTTAAGTGGAACCCTTTGAGAGAGAGCTCAAAGACATGAATTTTAGAAATAAAAAGAATATCCAGATACTTCAGAATAGTTTTCTTTTGTTTAATTTTCTTCTTTTCTGCATGATTATGTGGTCAAGTTGTTTTGGCAAAGTAAAAGCCTTTTAGTCATTTAAGTTAGCTGTTTGCAGTTTATCTTCAGTTACTATAGAACAAACCACAATTAAAATAAATAATGATGGGTCAACTTGAAGTTTATTTGGCATAATACTAAGCTTTCTTTACCTAAGCATGTCTCATTTGTACATATTGAATGGCTTTCCAATGAAAGCCTCAAAAACTTAAAATATAACCACAGATTGTGATTCTAAATCCATTGGCAAATTGGCTGTTTGGAACTCAGCAAACACCTTCCCACAGAAATGGGAAGAAATGTTTAAGTAGAGTAAATTCCCTAATTCCTGTAATTCAATACATAGGGAGTATTCAGGGTCTAAGGAGGAGATTAAGGGGATGGATTTGTAAATCTAGATGGAAACACAAGAAGTATAAGAGAACAATGAAATTAAAAACTTAAGGAACATGCAACACAATTCCAGATTTAGCCAGTAAGGACAATTTCACTTAAAAGCTCAGAGTTTGTATGATAGGAGGAGCCTGGGTCCATAGCAAGTAGGGTAAGTTTGGCAAGAACCTAAGATTCTGGCTTTGGACATGCGGTATGCCAAGGTGTGAAAACCCCATGTGTTTGAGAAGAGAACTTATTTTCAGTCTGCTTCTGGAAAACTAGAGGCCAGTATAGTATCAGTGTGTGGATTCAGGGTAATCAAACTCCTTGGATAGGGAGTATGAACAAAGCACTGTTGAAAAAGTGTGAGACTGATAGGGTTCCACAGTAAATGTTTGTGTATCAGTTAGGACTGCTTTATAACAAATTCAATATAAAAATGTAAAATGGAAGCTAGCCATTACACCTGGGTACTGTGCCATACTGCTAGTTGATATAAAACGGACTTACTGACAATGCACAGAATTGATCATTCACATCTGTGACTCTCCTGCAAAGGCTTATATGAAAGTATCCATCTTGTTGTCCAGTTGTGTTGAAACACAAATTTGTCAGAAACCAGTTTACAGACTAAGTTACATCTATTATAATTTCTTACAAGCTTCTAAAATAAAATAGCATCATTTAACTTGATCTGGTTTTTAAGCATAAGTAAACTGGCACTCTTTATAGCAAGGGTATATTTGAACTTTTAACAAGTTACTTGTACCTTAGTAATGGGAAAATATCTCTTCATAATGATTTTGAAGTGTAATGAGTTCTAAAAGAGGTATTACTTTAATGGTTTTCCATTTTCTGTAATGTGTTGAATCTTCTGAGGTGTCAATTTTTTAAATGCTTAATATATTTTTCAAGAAATCAGATTCCATTCAAGTCCTAATCGACTTCATGCAGACTTTAACAATGATTGTTTTTCTTCCTTTGGGAAACAATCCTTTGTTATTAATTGAAAACCCATTTGCCTTTAGTTCCTCTTATTAGATAAGAATATTCTCTGATAATCTAATAAACTGTTTTTGTATGCTAGTTATTATGGGTTGAATTATGTCCCTTCCAAAAGATATGTTCAAGTCCTAACCCCAAGTATCTCAAAGAGTGACCTTATTTCAAAATAGTGTCTTTGCAGATGTAGACAAGTTAAAATGAGGTTGTTAAGATGAGCACTAAATCTACATGACTAGCACCCTTGTGAAAAGAGAAAAGTTGGGCACAAACAGACATGCAGAAAGGGAAGATAATATGAATTGACACAAGAAAAGTGTTATGTGAAGACAGAGGATTGAAGTAATAAATCTACAAGCCAAGGGATGCCAAAGATTACCAACAATCTACAGAAGCCAGGAATAGACAAAAAAAGATTCTCTACAGGTTTCAGACAAAGAACATCTCTGTCAATCCCCTGATTTTGGACTTGCAGCATCCAGAACTGTGAGACAATAAGTTTCTGTTGTTTTAAGTCACTTTACTTCAGTAAGGCAGCCATAGGAGACAAATACAGTAGTCAAGTTAAGACTTTTGTCAACTAAAGAATGTCTTTGCATACCTTTCTTAGCAAAGATACCATCTCCATAAATTCTTTTACTTCTGGAAAGGAGCCCAAACACAATATCCAGCTGTGAGCTGTCAGCTCATCTCTCTCTGCCTTTCTGACGTTTCCCTCCACAGAGTTGCAAGGCAAGCAAATTACCAGAAAGGATCACAGAACAGTCAAAATCAGGTTCCCTAAGGCAAACCTAAAATAATCTTTAAAAGGCAAACATTTAATTCTCCAGATGTCCTTGAGGCCCACTTTGTGTAATATACCAATTGGGTAAGAAAATAATTGTGAAGAGAAAACACAAGAAATAACTCAAAGAAATTGTATAGTTTCAAAAGTAAATAGGATAGAGATGATTAAATGGCATTTTAAACTTATCTTTTTTTTTAGTTTTTCACATAGATAACATATTCATGTTCTTATGTATAATTAAAAAGTAATTTAAAAAGAGTGAATAGAACTTTCAGCCTTGTTGGTAATTATAATTTTTCACATTTAGATAAAGATTCATCCAAGAGAACATTCCATTAGCAGACCAGTCACAGACAGTTATCTGTTAATTGAATAAGAAAGAAAAAAAAATGTTCTCCAGTGGCCCCTAGTCATCTTTACTTGTCTCAAAAATATCAAAACTATGTCGATTACATTCTTGATAACTAGGTATGTCAATATTGAGCTATCAAGTCCTCGACTCCCTATCCAATTGGTGGGCTTCATCTATTCTCACAATGAGCCTCATGTTGATCTTTTTCCATGCTTAGCCTGAAACAACATTCAAGAATGTATAATTAGATTAAAATAGAAAGGACTGTTCCCTCATGAAACAGAACCAGAATTGTGCTTAGAAGATGGCTTTCTGGTATGTTTCCATGGAACTCCTGCTGCCCACACTCTCCACGACGTCATGAGTGAAGGACTAGGGTTTCCTATCTATCCGATAAGAGAGAGGCCAGGCTCACAAATGCTCCCTATTTGGCCTCCATAGTTTCTTCTGGGTCTTGACCAATGCAAACATTCATTATGGAGGGGGTGGGGATGGCTCTGGCTTCCATCACTGCATACCTAGGGCTGCAAAGTGGGGTAAGAAGGGTGATTGTACGCTTACAATTTACTACAAGTGGCAGGTCTACTTTTTCTCTCTCTGTCTCTTTCCTCTTCAGTCTTTGCCTCTTTCATCTTTTTGACTGTACAGTAAGGCCTGAAGTCTCTTTCTTGGAAATTAGGGAAGGTAAAGAGAAAGAGAGAACCAGAGCCAGGACTGGATCTGATCTCTGATCAACTGGATCAGGTCAGGCAGGGGGTAAGAATGCACTGGTGCAAAGTTGAGCAATGGTGGACAGCTGGAGAGAGAAGGTGTGGTGAAGAGACAGCACAAATATACTCAACACAATTCAAGAAAGTAGGTGGCATCTAGTAGGGGGTTAAGGGTCCTAACAGATGGGCAGAGCCCAGGGTCAGGTAATCATGGGGCAGAAGCTTCCAGTTATTGTCCAGAATAACTTTCTACAGAAAGTTAGATTTCCAGGCACTCAAACTGGTTCAGGGACACAGCTCCAGGCTGTGAAGAAGAAGAACTGCATTCCAGGGAAGAGAAAATGACAAAAATTTGGGGTCAGGTAAGAAGTTCATGTCTGGAAAATAAGAGGCAAGGTACAAGTAGAGATGGAGTGCAGGGGGCAACAGAAATAATCATTGCTAAGGCACTTGATTCTGATTCTGAATCTAACCAGCAGCAGAGATGTGTGGGAGCAGTCAGCAATGAGACTTTCATACCAATGAGTTAAGAAATGTTGACCCTCATCAGGCTGGAGATGGAAAAACTAAGGTGGTTAAGAATGTCTCACCGATGACTGGCTCAACACAAAAAATGGGATGAAATGGAGCTGGTAGGAAGATGGAACTAATTGAAAAATTAGAGAAGTAGAAACATGGGCAATGACATTAGTTTGGGGAGTGATACTACATTTTGAAGATATCTCCTGAGTTTGAATTTTTTTCTATGTTGAAAAACATTTTCACAGTTTTTCATAAAACCTCTCTCTGGAATTGTCAGTGCATTATAAAGTGTAATGGTGGGTTTTTTTTTTTTTTGCCACATCCATCCTTTCTAGCTTATATTTTTTGGTATATAGAATACTACCAGCTAAGTTTCTTCATTTCATTCTCTTATGGAACTCCTTGTTGTAAGGCCCTGATGCTTTGCAGTATATTTCATATTTTATTTGTGTGCCCTATAGGAGTATCCAAATGACTGTCTCCAGAATCAACATCATCACCATTTTAGACTCAGCCTCTAAATTACTCTGAAACTTGGAACTCTTCAAACTAGGACAGACTTTCATGTTGCCAACTTTTAAAAAAGGATGTTGGTCTAATAAAATCTTGGTTAAAGTTACAATCTAGATAACATCTGCTTTGTATGAGTTATTTCCGTACCCAACAAAATTCCATTAGTCAATAATTTTTTCCGAATTATCCATAACATTCTAGGACAAAAATTACAGACTGTACCATGAACACTTTGTACTTATCTATATGGTGTTAGAAACCATGTTCATCTATGATTGTCTCTCTTCTTATCATATTCAGTTAGTCACCAGGAAGGCCGTATGATTTCTCCTGCTTTCTATAAACTATAGTGTCTACCTCCAGTTCTCACCATCCCTTACCTGAACTTGTCATCCTGACTAGTTTCCCTGCTTCCAGTGTCTTACACTTTTATTTTTAAGTTTTTTTTTAATTGATTTTGAAAGAGAGAGAGAGCACAAGCAAGGGAGGAGTAGAGAGACAGGGAGAGAGAGAATCCCAAGCAGGCTCCACATTGTCAGCACAGAGCCCGACTCAAGGCTTGATCTCATGAATCTGTGAGATCATGACCTGAGCTGAAGTCAAGAGTCAGATGCTTAACCAACTGAGCCACCCGGGTGCCTGACACTATCTTACACTTTTAATCATTCATATTGTTCACCTTTCTAAAACATATTTGTATCAATGTTTCTCTTTTAAATCTTTACTAGCTTCTGCTTATGGACAAGACCTAACAAGTACTCCTTAGTGTGGCACAAAAAGCACCTGACAGTTTAATTGTAACCAATTTATTTTTTCTGATGTGTCTTTGATGTTACCTACTCTGGTCAAATAGCACATCCTCTGGGAAGCCTACCATGTCCTTTCCTTCCTCCCTCCCTTGTCCAAATCTAGCCATCCTCTGTGTTCCATGACTCTGTGCAGATCTCTCATAGCATTCATCGTATCACAGCAGTTATATTTCTTATGTCCTTTTCCTCCACTAGACCAGCTTCTGAAGATTATGTAACATGCCTTACTTATATTTGAAGATTTAATATTTAAAAGGTGCTTACCACCTGCTAGGTACTCAGTGTGTATCAGTTAACTGAATAAAAATAAATTAATTCACATAAAAGTTACCACCATGATTGTGATAGTGTTACCTCTTTATCTTATTATGATTCATATTTAAACAAATTAAGGAGGAATTTTCCAAACAAGACATTAGGAGTTTTCATGATCTTCTGTTGAGACAGCAATTTAACAGCATTACAGAAACTTCTTTCATACATATATATGTACAATGAGGTCAAAACAAAGTCAAAGAGATTATAATAGGTATTCACTAAAGGATGCCAGAGTTACAACATATTTGCAGAATCATTTATATTCTTCATTGCTTTGTGTTGATTTTTCGTGTTGCTTATTTTTAAGTAACCTTGAATTGGTATGTCCATGGTAACCAGAACTGTGCACAAATTCTAAGAAAATGTTACTCATTCTGTCCTTGAATTTCAGGAAATACATCTCCATGATGCTAAATGCCTAAATTACTAGATTTTCCCCCTTTGAAAGTCTCTTTTAAAGGGAATTTTCTACTATGGAAATTATTTCTTTTAAAACAGCAAAGATTACACAGCAGAGATTTCATATTTACAGTGGATAATTTATTAGCTGCAATCACTTACAAGCTTTAGTGTCTTATTTGTTAAATAATACCTCTTGATTTTGAGAGTTTTAGTCAAATTATCTCACTTAATAGCACTACCTTTTTTTTTAAAATTGAAGCATAGTAGAGACACAATGTTACTTTAGTTTCAGGTGTACAACATAGTGTAATTACACTATCTTCTAGAAACAAAAGATGAAGGGACCTTGATTTAAAAAGGTGGAATGGTTGGGGTGCCTGGGTGGCTCAGTGGGTTAAGTGTCCAATTTTGACTCAGGTCATGATCTCACAGTCTGTGGGTTCAAGCCCTGTATCGGGCTCTGTGCTTACAGCTCAGAGCCTGGAGCCTGTTTCAGATTCTGTATATCTCTCTCTCTCTCTCTCCCTCCCCTGCTCATTCTCTATCTCCATCTCTCAAAAGAAAGACATAAAAAAAAAAAGGGGGAATGGTGATTCTTTTCATAGTCTATTATATGGGCTTTTCAGGCTCAAATATCCAGCCACAATAACAAAGCCTCCAAATAAGAAATATATATATGTAAATATATGTATGCATATGTAAATGTATGTGTTTGGTGTGTGTGTGTGTACACACAAAACTATCACAAGGGACTCATATTTATTACAATAGCACATGATATCAAGTATACTAGCCACTACATAAGAAGTAAATTATGAGTCTATTTGCTATAAAGAAAACAGGGAAATTAAACTTCTCAAAAATCTGAGGCCTACCTGAAAACAAAACCAGCCTAATGGTAATCAAGAACTAAGCCTACTAAAAATGGTGCATTGCTGGTCAAGTTAGTTAAATGTACTCCATATCTGCCTTTAATTAATTTTCAAAGAACTTATTCCTGGGTATGGGAGAGGCTTTTGCAAAGCCACTGAATTAAAGGTCCCTTTATGAAAGGTGAGTTTGGTTGATTATGAGAAAACTTGCTACAACATCTATTTTCCTGGGATAGTTTTTAGTCGAAAAATATGTCATCAGCCTTTGTTTTTCTCAAGGAAGAATACTATGTAAAATGTCAGTCCTTGTGAATATAAAAAAAAAAATCTTCAAATTATGTTAAATAAAATTGTACTATTCTGCTAATGGAGAGACTGGTCTCAGGGTAGGAAATTCAATTTCTTTAATCAAGTTTGCAGTGGAATGTTGTCTGCGATCTGGTTGTCCGTTTTCTTTTTTCTTTCTCTTTCTTCTTTTTGTTCCTCCCTCCCTCCTCCCTCCTTTCCTCCCTCCTCCCCTCCTCCCTCTGTCTCTCCCTTTTCCTTTCTTTTTTAACTAATTCTGTAGAGCAAAACAAGATGCAGGAGACATATAATTAAACTCTCTTAATAGTTAGGCTAGGGCTCCGTTTTGGGAGGCATTCATGCGAAGGAAGGGAGGATTTCAGCCCATTCTGCCTCTTATTCTAGACCTGTTTATTCAAGCCCTTGTCAGCTTGCACAGTGGGGGTGGAACCTTCACTGGCCACCTAGGTGGTGGGAAACATGGCGGGCGGGGCGTGGGGTACAGTGAGAGCAGCACTGCCGGTGAAAGGAGGGGCAACAAGGGACGGAGCGCTGACATATCGCCAAACTACACAAAATTACATTATATGCTGTGTCTTGACTCCTTTGAGCAAAGGAAAGTGGTTGAAGAATTCTTCAATTCGATGTGCAAAGATAATTCCCCTTAACAATAAAAGCACACTTTGGTGCTTTAAAAAGGGGGGGATAGAGTAGGAGGAGAGAAAGTGATTGTCCTTGACATCATGAGCCACTATACTGTCAAATTTTCTGTAGTGTTATTCATATCAAGTATCAGTTCTTCATTATCAATTTTAAGTTTTTTTTAATGTTTTATTTATTTCTGACAGAGAGAGAGAGAGAGAAGCAGCGTGAGCAGGGGAGGGTCAGAGAGAGAGGGAGACACAGAATCCCAAACAGGCTCCGGGCTCTGAGCTGGCTGTCAGCACAGAGTCCTACGTGGGGTCTCCAACCCATGAACCATGAGATCATGACCTGAGCCAAAGTCAGACGCTTAACCGACTGAGCCACCAAAGCACCTCTTCATTATCTATTTTAAAATAGTCAGATGCAATGTACTGATAGAAAAATATAAGACTTTGGGGCGCCTGGGTGGCTTAGTCGGTTAAGCGTCCGACTTTTGCTTAGGTCATGATCTCGCGGTTCGTGGGTTCGAGCCCCGCGTCGGGCTCTGTGCTGACTGCCAGCTCAGGAGCCTGGAGCCTTTTTCAGTCTGTGACTCCCTCTCTGACCCTCCCCTGCTCACGCTGTCTCTCTCTCTCCTAGAAATAAATAAAAATATTTAAAAAAAAAAAAAGAAAAATATAAGACTTTCATATGGAGTACAGGAGGCACTGCAGATTCCTAGCAGGGAGGAAGCTGCAGGAAGGAAGTGACCCCACCATCTAAAAACGTATCCTTCAAAATTTTGTCATGAATGAAATATAAAGTTCCATAGTTACATGAAGCAACACAGAGGGCTAAACTAGAAACAAAACCAAATAGCCCTTGTGACCTAGAGGGCATCACTGAGCATTCTACACAATGTTCACAGTGTACCAGGGTGTCCTGGCGTCAATATTGTGTCCATTACAAATTCTAGAACATGTTTCCTCCAAAGGTCTGTGCAAAAGGCACATTACAATCTACTGGGTCCAATGTCAATTTCTTGTGATCTTACCTTTCTAACATCAGGGTGTCTGTCCTCTTTGCCACTCCCCTGCTCCACTTTCGTATCTCTTACCCACTAGACCTTCACCAGAGTGGGAAAATGAAGAGAACTTGGTTTAGTGGCAAAAGATGTAGGTCTGACTTCTGGCTCCACTTCATTCCAATTGTGTGACCTTGGACAAGTTAATGTTGAGCCTCTAAAACACTGGTGTCTTTGGTTCATCTTTTTTCATATAGTTCTCATAACAATTCCATAAGACAGGTGTTTCCAGATTAGTGGGGGGAGGGGGAGACAAGGGAAAAGAGGTCACTGATGCACTGAGAAATCCCACAATGTCTCCAGCCTAAGTTAGCTGGACTAAGCTACACTGTGAACTCAGCTTCCTCAGGTTTCACAATCTACTGTTTCTAACATTCCACAAAGCCTCA